>JAULKK010322980.1:0-21349 GCA_032355705.1 Rubia peregrina | reverse complement strand
CGGAAAGGTTATATCTGCACTTTCATTCAATAGTCAGGGTTATATTTGGACTAAAAATTAATTGAGGGTTATATCTGTACATACTCCATTATATAGGGTTATATTTGTATAATTCCCTAGATTCTTTTTCTTGTAGTGTTCATATATTCCAGCTAACTTAAAATAAGAAACAAAAAATCTTCTTAACAAAATGCATTTAATAAAATTCCAGACAGTGAATAATCATTTAGCAATCTATGAACTCATTACTTCATGTGTTCATGTGGTTACATCGTGCATTGAATCATATTACTTCATGCATTTTAGCAAATTTTAAAATACCAAAATCTTCTTACTAAAATGCATCTAATCAAATTTCAGACTTTGTCAAATCATAGAGTAACCTATGAGCAAATTACTC
This sequence comes from Rubia peregrina, assembly GCA_032355705.1. Lineage (NCBI taxonomy): Eukaryota > Viridiplantae > Streptophyta > Magnoliopsida > Gentianales > Rubiaceae > Rubia > Rubia peregrina. The sequence goes on along the minus strand of JAULKK010322980.1, from coordinate 20,949 downwards.
CATTTGTTAATGTGGTTACATTGAACATATTACTTCATATATTCCAACTAATTTAAAAATACAAAACCTTCTTAATAAGATACATCTAATAAAATTAAAGACATTGAACAATCATCTAGTAACATATGAACCCATTTCTTCATTGTTCATGCAATTTCATTGTGCATTTAACAAATTTTCGCAAGGTCAAATATAGTATCATTATAGTACTAAAAATCCCAACCTTGATGAATGCTTGCTAAATTTTAAGTTTCAATATCTTCTTTGCTTTCTTCTCTATACAAAACGAGTTTGTTGCCTTCAATTGTTTTGGTTTACCATCGGTTATAACATCAACACCATCATAAAATTCGTCTATGAGAGTTCTCAAAATTTTGGTTCGTGCTGATGAAAATTGAGATTTGAAACCGTGAATTTGAAATTACCTCATTGATTTCAGCATTGCAGATTGTAGAAGCTTTCAAACATGCTTTCATTTCATCACCACATCTCAAAATTCAGAGCTCAATGTAAAAATTTAAACCTCAATCCAGTTTTGCAAATCTGTCATCCAGATTTGCAAATAAATGGCAGATTTGCAAAACTTGAGCTTGATTACCTTGATCCAATGATTTGTAGAGCTTCAATCTGTGATTTTCAAGTTTAAATCCGGTCTTTAAGAGCATTAGTGAAGGATAGGGAAATTAAAGGTGGGGAAATGAGCGCATGGAAGGTATTTTTAAGCCATTGTGTCTAGCATCATTGCAGATTCAACCCCTTTGTTGCACAACAGTGTAAAACCGTCATAAATAATTGTGTTACATGGCGTTTGGTACATTGTTTATTAATTATTTAAATATCTTTCTAATGTTTTTGATATCAGAAATAAAAGAAATCGTCGTGTGTAGAAAATACTCCCGGTACCGAAATTTTTTACTCGGATTGGGCATGCAAGCTTATCCAAGAGCATAAGATGACAACATAATAGATTTTTTGTTTTGGAAATAAATTTATTTCTAAGCACCCATTGCTTTTCAAAGATGTTGTATTTTTTGGATAACGTGCCAGAGTTAGAATGGCTTGTAAATTCAGAATTTGATTAGACTTTGTGTTTGCTGCGTTCCTTCACCAATTGACATTTCAGAATAGTTCTTATTCAATATTAATTGATTTATTTATTTTGTTCTGAAATTGGAAAGGCAATTGACCTTCTAAATGCTGATATTGCGAGATAATAGACGTCATCAGATCGGTCATTGAAAAAAGGATAACTGTAACAAAAATATATTCTTAAATGCATGTCATGTCCACGATGAGCAAAACGTTTTAGTAATTACTTGAACTAATACGGAAAGTGTAAGAGAAAAATAATTGTAGGAAAAAATGAAAAAAAACATACTACACTTGAATGTAGACATGAAGTGCATTTAAACTTAAAAAAACATGCTTAACTTGAATGTATTAATGCTGAAAAATAAAATGTGACTAAACTTAAATACATAGCAAGCCTCAATGTATTAAAATATAAACAAAACAAAACAAATCAAATGTAATTAATTGTTGAATTACTTAGGGGATTTTTATACCACTAATATTGTTACTAAAAGTTGGTATGTGGTACCTTGCCTTGAACTAGTTTTAAGGATTTGGTTAAGTTGAAATTCATGAAGCTAAACTACTAAATATGTTGGGAGGTATGTCTAACTAAAGTCATATATAGTAATTGAAGGCATATATGTAACTAAAGTTATACTTGGTTAAGAAAAAAGAAATAACCCTTCTACAACTCCACGCCATTGCTTTCTGAACAACTCCACACCATTGCTTTCTGAACCTTGTTCCCAACGGTAGATGGAATAATATAGACTTCTCCAACAAGTTTTATACTGCAAATAACAAGTTTTAACTTGAATAGTTTTAAGGGTTTGGTTAAGTTGAAATTCATGAACCTAAACTACTAAATATGTTGGGAGGTATGTCTAACTAAAGTCATATATAGTAATTGAAGGAATATATGTAACTAAAGTTAAACTTGGCTAAGAAAAAAGAAATAACACTTCCACAACTCCAAGCCATTGCTTTCTGAACCTTGTTCCCAATGGTAGATGGAATAATATAGACTTCTCCAACAAGTTTTATACTGCAAATAAAATCCCAAAGTTATACAAAACACCATATTAACCCACAACATGCCGAATGATATGAATTAAAATAAAGATTTAAGTGCTAAAATAACCCTATATATATTTTGGTTGAAAGTGTCAATATAACCCTGTAAAATTTGAAAGTGTATTTACTCAAAAGTGCCAACCGAAATCTGAGAGCCTTAATTTGGCCTGAATTATGTGAATGTACTACTATAGCCCTATTTTAAAAAATTCAGAAAAAGTGAAAGGACAATTATACCCTACTGTCTATTAACCACAAACAGTTTTCCCCCTTTTCCCCTTGTTCTTCAAAATGTGCTTTAGGGGAGTGGCAGAGGTTTTCTATAAATGAATTTGACACATCATGTTGGTTCTTAACTCATTATAAAAGGAGGTTTTAGAATACCCTAAGGTTGGCTGTGCTTTAAAGGGTGGCAGCGGTTTTCTATAATTTCAAGGGGTTGGCCCAGCTTCAGCGGGGTGACGCCGGGCTAGGGTTTTTTGGTGGCACTGGGGTAGGGGTAGGGGTAGGATGAGAGGGCTAGGGTTCTCTGGAGTTGCGCCAGCGCTGAGGTGGGTGGGGTGGCGTTAGATGAGGAGTGGGTTGGGAGGACTAAGGTATGTTGGAATGGCGTTGCTCTAGATTTCGGGGATGTACTACGAAATAGAATATGGTGCTCAGGCGCTGCCCATGTTTTGGGTTAAATATCCAATTCTTTCTTGTTTTCTTCACCGTTGCCAATACACGGTTTCTTCGGTGTTTTTCCCCATTACATGTGGTTGATTTCCCCTTAATTCATGCAATAAAAGAAAGTGAATTGGTTGTGGTTTTTGTGTGTTGAATCAACCGTTACTCTGTTTTTATTTGGTGGTGTTTGTGTGCTTTCACTATTTTTTTGTATATCTATTTGTAGAAGTAATTGGGTGGTATAGGTCCACAATGGAATCTGGAAAGAACTACGCCATGAAGCTCAATTCCAGATTCTGGTGCTATAACGGTGTCGTAGTACTTGCTGCTTCCGACAAAACTCCAGATTTAGGACGGTGACAATCCGACAGCGGTGGTGGCAGAGCGACGGAGATTTGGCGGAGGTGGTGCTTAAAGTGGGTTTGAAGAAGATGAAGAAAAAGAACCTTAGGGTATTCTTGTCTTCATTTTTTAGTTTTAAGAATAGGGTTATTTTAGCCTTTTGGGGTTTGGTCAATTTTGGAAAATGCCAAGTCAATGCTAGAATAGTACAAAAAGGTTATATTGGCACATTTACTTTAAAACTTAGGGATATAATTGCGTTTTTAGATTTTACAGGGTTAAATTGGTGCTTTCAGAAAATAATAGGGTTAGTTTTGTATTTTCCCCTAAAATAAATAAAGAGATAACTTATTGGAGGCAGCCTCCCAGTCATTCACTTCCCGTGGATGACTGCTTGCAAATTCTCAAAGGTTGTCATCTTAACCTTTACCACAGTTTCCAGACAATGGTAATTCAACATCAATCAAATGTCTACCGATGAACCCTACAAACAAATATTTAACTGTAAACTAAAAGGAATCGATAAAACAAACATATATTTGTGTTGTATATCATATTAATAAAAAAAAGACACATTATTACTAATCAACAAATCATAACTCACATTACAAAAAACAAAACAAACATGTATAAAAAAATGACTCCAACTACCTTTTTCTTGTCAAGTTTAAGAATTTCCATGATAGGCTACAAATTACCAAAGTCAATCCTAACCCCAGCTCCTTTGACCACTTTCATCCTCCCTTTCCATAACTTGATGACCAAGCCCATGCCGCTCCATACAATGAGTGTATCACAAAGGGATAGGTTGTACAATGAGACTTTCAAGGCAACGATAGAGATGAAACTGTGAAGTGCAGTGGAGATGAGGTGCATGTGGTGGTGTGAGGGTTTGAAAGTGGTTGAGAAATACGGTGGTTGTGTTGTGGAGAAAATACAACGGGGAAGGTGATAATGTATCCATCCTGTGTTGCATGTGAATCTTTATTAATGAATGTATGATTGAGAATGAGGGACTATGACCGATGTTTAGATCTAACAAGAGAACATGATTTTGGATAAGGGAGTGTGTCTATTAAGCTTTTAATAAATGAAGTCACTTTATTACAAGGCGGTTGAATCGCCTTTTAATCTACCGCCAATGCACATCTTTCTGACTGTTCCAATTTCAAAACACCATTTTTACATCCAAATTAGATAATGTAAACACTCATATAGTTAGAAACAAACTAAAATTTACATAATTGTTTCCAAAATGCCTGCACTATTACAACATATTGCAAAGACGTTGCTACTTGAGAAGATTAAAATAATCACAATGGATCAATTCTATTTCTCTTGACAGGAAGGAAAATCAGTAAGATCAAATACGTTATCCCAACTGACTCTTCCAATATAGTGATTTGCAATTGTACAAAAGGTTGGACGAGGACGATTATAGTGCACTTTAATCCAAATACAATTCTCCCACACATTTTTGAGCATCCATTGTTGACAATCATATATCTTCATGGGGATCGATTCCTGAATTGTTTTGTTGCATCAAACTAAACTATCCTGAACGCATCTGTTCACCTTCCAAAAAATATTTTAAATACCTGCAGAGCGTAATAAACTCTTAGATGCCCTAAATTTTAAGCTTTTCCTAGCGTATGAAAACCATTGGTTGGTGTTAGACTTTCATCCCTAAAAAATTCCTTTTGAAAACGGATAGAAATAGAAGAATAAGTTACCGAAAAGTATTCATGCACTAAATATAACACATGCAAACTCACTACTCATTTCCTATACAATGCTTCTGGATTTTCGATCTCAACGCATTCCTTGATGAAGTTGATGAATATGTTATTTGGAAACCATGTAAACAGCGTCACACCTTCCAACAACACTTTTTTGTATATTAAAGGGTGTTTGTAAACAACGTTAAACTTATGGAAACTATATTACACAAAACAACACAAGTGACCAATGGGGAACCTTTATTTTGCACATGTATAGGACAAATGTTGGAATTGACATGAATGGAAACATACAATTGTTTCTCTCTCCGGAGGTTCAGTAATAAACTGGCCGCAACTTGACCGAGGATAGTAACAACAATCTTATCAGGCAGCTTTTCGAGTGGTTTCTCCATTTTTAGTTTTATCGGTCTAAAAAATCAAAAGAAGAGGATGGTGAAAATTTGGTTGAGGAGGATGGTTAAATTTATATGAAGAGGATTTTAAAAGTGGGTTAAAATACCGGTTGGAATGGATATATATATATATATAATGAAAGGTAATGATAATTCAAAGGTAGTTGTTACAAATTACACTTAGAAAAATGAAATGCACCCATTAAAAACCATTTCCATGGCTGCACGCAAGTGTTAATGTGCACGCAACCCATTTTTGAAAAATTTGACACAGGTTTCGGATCTGCGCTACGTGTCCGACCGTAGATTCAATTTCTTAATAGTTCATTAGGTCGGAGGTTAAATTTAACCCCCTGTTTCTTAACAATAGAAGGTGGTTTAATATCGAACATTGTAAATGGTACATGATTAGAGGTCGGTTAATAGCAAACCGCAGTTCAATGGAATTTTGTAACCATGCAATGATTGGCCTTCATCCTGACCCAATGATCCGATATCTGAACATATGAAAGATAACGGTTCCGAGCAAAAAATTGGGAGATGCCGCACAAATGCATTGTTAATGGCTAAAATTGCACTAGTGGAGCTTCAATTTGGTGAGTTTGATAGGATTGAGTTTCAAAAGGATTGAAATTTCTTAATTTTTGGGATTTTCTCTCAAAATAGATGGAACTTAGTACTAATCCGAAGCTTGATCCAAATTTTGTCTTAACCCGATTTCCATACTCATTTTCTTTAGCCTCATTTTCTAATAACTGTAATTTGGACTCATTTTTCATCCTCATTTCTAATAATTGCAGTTTTGTCGCTCATCCCACCATTTGCTATGGTGAAATGGTCTCACCGGAGATTTTATCTAGTTTATAATCTTAAAATTTTAACAGGTCCCTCAAAAGGAAAATTTGTACCCCCTTCTTGTATGCCATAGTTGAGGTGGTGCTAGAGCACCACCTGTCGACACTCCAATCCATCCTTGGTTAAACATGATTTAAGAAAGTTGACCAAAATTGAGATGCAAATAAAGTTGGAAGAGAGAGAATACTATATATTTTGGACAATGTTACCCTTAAAGTGTGCCCTCTATCTCACCATCTCTCTATCTACCAACCAAAGTGGAGGTTCTGCTGATTCGCGGTGGATTTCGAGTTTGAAAGCATTTTGTCGGGCAAAGTTATATTGGCCGATGGGAAAACGTGAATAGGGATTTTTTTATTTTGGAGAAGGCAATGTGGTCATTACACAATTTCATAATTTTTAAATTTATTTTTATCTGGGGCAAAAACAACATTTCATTTAAATCTGACCAAGACCAAAATTTATGAAAATATTCAAGTGATCCCAAGGTCATATATGCACTTTCAAAAAATTAGGAGGCATATATGCACAAATACAAGACCTGAAGATAAAACTATAAATGCACATTGTTCTAATATTTTAGCTATAAAATATAATATTCTAGATAATAGTATAATATTCTAGATAACAGTGGATTTTATCTTAAATGTTGTAATTTTTAAATAAAATTTAAATATTACATTTAAAAAAGTAATAATATGTATTTGAATGTGAAAATATAAAAATACTTTCTAAATTTAGTATGTAATTTAACAAATGCATTATATAAGATGAAAAATAAGTGGCATATCCATAAACTTATGGACAGACCGCATGCTAGGAGACCCACTCAATTCTAAATTAAAAATACAATAATATTTTTAATTTTTTTAAAATACCAGAATTTTGATGACTGCTAGAAATTGGCAAAATTTTGGGAAAGACCTTCTTTCCATAGGCTTATGGCAAAATGGAGTTTAATTAGAATAATAAAAGGTAAAAGTTCTTAGTTGCAATATAAAAAAATTATTATGAAACGTGTAGTAGTTATAAAATTTATAACTCGATTCATAAAATCCAAAAATTTTATCTTCATTTCTTCTAATTTACACTTTAAACTTTAATTTTTTCATGAGTTATACATTTTTCAAAAAGGACCTTGATTTTCTTTATTCCTTACCGTTCTATACTGCGTAAAAGTTTTGTCTCGAAAGACAAAAACAAAAAGGTAACGTCAATCTTTTCCATATTTAGATATGATAAAGACAAATATTCACCTAATTCCACCTTTGAACGAATATAATAAGGTAAAATCTTGGGAAAGATCATTTTTTCATAAGTTTATGGAAATATGAGGTTTAATTAGAATAATAAAAGGTAAAAAGTCTTAGTTACAATATTAAAATTTTATTATGCAACATGTAGCAGTTATAAAATTTATAACCTGATTTATACAACCCGAAAATTTTATCTCAATTTCTTCTAGTTTACACTTTAAACATTGGTCTTTCCATGACTTATGGGAATACCGTCTTTCAAGAGACAGACTCTAATAATAAACTATATAAAAACAAATTTTCAGAGTATATGTAACAAGATCACTAAATTATTTCTGATCAAATGAAGACGTGCAAACTATAATTTCAAAAAAGACAAAATTTAACAGCGGTTAGAAAATAAAATAAAATAATGGAGTGGGATTCAAATATCTATATAACCTCCTGCTTGTGCAGTTGGTTTACGGCAGATTCTCTTTCCATTTCTACCATACACTCTCTCCAAAACCGCTTCAAAATTTCTCATTTCCTTGCGGTTCAACTTGAAGAAAGAAAAAATGGAGAACCTTGCTCATTTTATCATAGGGGTTTTTGGTAGGTTCGACATGTAATTCTTGTTTCATTTTCTGGATCTCGTACTTTTACTAAAAAGCTGTATAAATCTCTTGTGTTTTTTGCTTATGAACAGGAAACATTTTCGCTCTGTTCCTCTTCTTGGCACCTGTGTTAGTTCCTGCTTCACTAATTTTCACTGAGCTTTTATGGTAAAAAAAAGTGAATTGATTTTTTTAGTGACGAATTAATGTACTGTATGTTGGGTTGATGTAGGATAACGTTCAAGAGAATCATCTCCAGGAGAAGTACGGAACAGTTTTCCGGGGTTCCCTATGTCATGACTTTGCTCAACTGTTTGCTCTCTGCATGGTCAGTTTCTTGAAGCTCTTTCTAAGATCAAGATGTTGTAATTGCGTAGTCGTTTTCGAGAAATAAAATCACACGGCCATAGGTTCCGCGTAAAGAATCATGTTTCTGATACTGTTTTTTTTACGTGTATCGATGGGAATTCGTGCGTGTTCGTAGAACTTACGGGTTGTGTGGTTGGAGCAGGTACGGGATGCCGTTTGTGTCACCACACAACATGTTGGTGTCCACAATCAATGGGACTGGGGCCGTGATTGAGTTCATATATGTCCTCATTTTCTTGATCTGTGCAGCCAAGAAAGAGAGGGGGAAAATCTTGTCCCTTTTTGTTCTGGTCCTAACCGTGTTTGCAGCCGTTGTGTTCATTTCGCTCTTCGCGCTCCATGGCCAAAACCGGAAGCTTTTCTGTGGCTTAGCTGCAACTGTTTTCTCCATCACAATGTATGCCTCACCATTGACAATTATAGTAAGTTCTTGCACCTGATTTTTGGAATTGTGATTTGCTTTTTTCTTGTGTTGGGGAAACATCATCATTTATTTCTATTGAACAATCAGTTAAGACACATAAAACGATGGGACCATACAACTTTTTGGGTCAGTGGCCTTCAATTTTATGGTGGGATTTGATTTGATCGTACGTGTGTGGATTGGACCATGATGAAATGGCATATTCCTTCCAATGATTATGAAGAAATGAAGCACATTGTTTTCCAAGTTTTTGTTAAACTGATCACAAGTAGTGCATTAGGCCATTAATGAGTCCATGAGCATAAATGGAATGGGAATTGAAAATATGGAGATTTTTGCAAATTAGATTTTCATAAAATAAACCAAAAACCAAGAAAGGCAAAGTGATCAGTATGGTTATATGGGCAGTTGAGTCAAATATGAGTTGTTAAAAAATATGAGTATGTGATGGGTCAAAAATGGGTCGGATCACATGTGGGCTGGGTTGAAAGCCGCCAATCCGCGGGTAAAAAAATGTTCAACACATGGGTCAAAATGGATAATCTCACGGGTTTCAATCCATATATGAACCCATATGGATTTATATGCTAACCCATATAGGAAAAACCCGCGGGTTTCAACTCATGTAGTGACCCATATGAGCTTATATAGAAACTCATATGAGTTGAAACCAGCAGGTTTACCCATATGGGTATACCCGCGGTGAACCCTCAAACCCAACCCGTCCAACCCATATTTTTTAAATACCCATTTAACCCATTACCCATTTTACCCATTATCCATTTTACTCATACCCACCCAAATTTAAAAATAAATAACCCGCTTGAACCGCGGGTTACAGATCTATTTTTACACCCCTAGTTATATATTCTGATATTGTTTGCATTGCAGAGGTTGGTGATCAAGACCAAAAGTGTTGAGTTCATGCCATTCTTCTTGTCACTGTTTGTCTTCTTATGCGGGACTTCCTGGTTCATATTTGGCCTTCTCGGAAAGGACCCTTTTGTTGCTGTAAGTATGATTAATCTTTCAACATTTTTATTTTGCTATACTTAACATTTTTTTTAAAAATCAATCTTTCAAAGATGCTGGGAAAACGTCCAACATCGATTACGAGTTGTGCTTATAATATAAACTGGCTTAGTGTGAAAGCAATTCAGGAGATCAGATTCTGTTTTTTCTCAAAAACATCTTCTACATTTAACACAAATCATTTTATTAGAGTTTCCCCAACAAATCATTCAATCACACTTTTTAAGATCGCACGAGTAGGACAATATATTTTTACATGCGTGATATGCCCTGTAACTGTTTCTTGGTGTTCAGATTCCAAACGGATTTGGTTGCGGACTGGGAACAGTGCAGCTTATCCTTTATGCCATTTATCGTAACAACAAAGGCAGTGGGGATGAGTCCCGGGAGTCAAAGGACCTCAAAAATGAAAAGCCTCAAGGAGGGAAGGAATTACCACCAGTTTAATCATCTTAATTAGATGCTGGACTAATATCTTTATGTATCTTCTATGTAGTATGTTCTTATTTAAAATTTATTGCAACTTTATGTTCCCAATGTTAAAAACAAAATGCACTTTCGGAAGTCATCAAACTGAAAAGCTGGGGGAATGTGACAATGTGTTGATTTGTTTTCATCAAGCTATTCACTCCATCTGTCCCACTGTATTTTGCTTATTTTTAAATTTTCTTCATTTGTTAATTTATTTTAACACATTTAAACACTAATATTACTAAATTCAAACTCTAAAAATATTTCACCTAACATGTGACTGGACCCACCACCCAATCCCACCTCCTCCAACTACCACATTTATCACTCGTGGTCTTATCTCTTCCAACCCACAGTTTTCCAGATTCTTCATTCATTATCTTTGAAACTCTCAACTATCATTGTTCACCCAAACCCTCATCTCCCTTCAAAATCCAAGCCGGTTGATTTTCTACCCAGACGAGACTCCATTAAACTTGACAGAAACTGGCCGCCATTAAATACGATATTATCTTGCAGTACCTTAACAAAAATCTATAGATAACGCTAACCAAGCAATAATGTATAGATAGGAATAGAATTTACTACAAATCGATTACGACATTTCTTAAATTCAATATTTATCTAACTTGTGTTATTCTGGAAATATCTGGATTCCTTAGACTTGCTGACCGTTTGGGAATTAGATACCTAGCCCAATTTTTTTTTGCATTGTTGATATCATCTTGCGAGTAGGATTTCGAATCCTTTTGAAAAATATGATAATAACAAGATAGTATCAAATATTAAGAAAGATTAGGTAGAAAGATTGCAAGAAACAAATGTACACTAATTTGTCAACTTAAGTACATCTTCACGGCTGAATGCACTCAGTCGCATATAACATGATGGAATTGATATCCACACTCTCTTGTTTGCACTAGTTTTTGTTTTAATTTGAAAAAAAAACATAAATTCTTAAGACTTTTATATCAAATAAGTAATTGAAAAAACATGTTGGTAGTCTACCCTGATTTCGACCACTTCTAAAGAAGTTTTATTTTGGTCGCTATTGTCCTTTATTGCAGATTCTAAAATCTCAACAAATGCATCCGATGGTTGGAAATGCAGGGGATCCATCTAATGCACCCACTTATTTTCAGGGACAATCAAAATCAATATCCAATGCTCCCTGAATATGAAAATTTAAATTATCATTGAAATTTACGGAAATGATGTTGGAAATTTGCGAAAACGATGTTGATAATTTGTGGAAATTTGCGGAAATGATGTTGACAAACCCTAGCAGCCCTTACGAACTCGCAAATTTCTCTCAAAATCCCCAAACCAAATAACTCACATATTTTCCCATGGCTAGATGAGGATCAAGCCACGCAATCCCTAGATCTCGTTCCACCAGCACAACACCCTGCGTCGATGAAACAAGGTCCGTTTCACTTTTTGCACAAAATTGTGATGTATTATGTGAGAAAGGGAAACTTTTAGATTGTTATGTAGTGATTTTAGTTAGAACTTAGCCGTACGATGGGCCGATACTCTCAACTACTTTAGTGATCAACATGTTGAAAGGTTGCTTTACGAAAGCACTTACTTTGATTTGACTTGTCAATTTTATGCTAATTTACGTGAGATTGCGAAGGGGGATTACGAAACTAGGGTTGGGGGGATTGACATCCCAATTAACCAATGGACTATTATTAAGTTATTATAATGCCCTTACCTACACCCAAAAAGTATATTTCCGAAGGATGTAGAAGGCCCATTGGACGATGCCTACCATCAGGAGAAGTGGCCTCTATGTGTTGATTACCCTACACTGACTCTGTGGGTTGTGGTGAGAGGTATTTTCAAAGCAATAGCACAGATTTAGGAAACCATAGACTTTTAGTCCAACAATTTGACCATAGACCAACGTCTTACATATAAGATAATTGCTAGGAGTTTGGTTCCCTTAGGCGAACACATTACTAAGCCTAACTACACCACACTTATGTTATTCTATTACATAATTGAATGTATAAAAATCAATCCCGAGGCAACTACTTTTAGGCATATGTTATGGTTTGTGAATTTGAAAGGTAGTCAAGAGTCTCCTCCCCTATGGTAATTTAATCACCCTCCAAAAGGACCGTGCACCTAAGTATTGGTGCGGGCCATGTTCTTTTACACGGCTTGTGCGCCTTGTAGGTCAAGACTCAAAGACCCAATCTGTGCCTTGTAATGATATGCATTTTCATGCCATTAGAAGACGAAGAACACAACTCGAGTCTGTGACCTGCGAGGATTTGCAAGGGTCGCGCCGTTCAGATGGCCAAAAGATCATTCGAGCTGGCAACCCGCAAGGATTTCCACGGCTATGAGTATCAATTGGCAAAGAGACCATGCCCAGCCGGTGACTCGTGTGTTATTGCACAACCCTTGTCGGCGCAACAACCTAGGGTTTCTCTTCTCTTGGACCTTTTTATGACCCATTTTCTATATACTATATAAGGACCTCTGGTCTACTAGGGTTCAAGATGGTTTTCATTAGTTGTAATTCTATTCTCCTAGTTTCTAAGAGAAGATATAGAGAGAAAGAGAATAACCCTTCATTTAGTATTTCCTAGTTGTGACCAAGGGCATTGAATCCAATTGTAAAATTGGGTTCAATGCTTAGGTTATAGTTAATTTACTCAGGGATCTAATTTTTATTCATGATTTGGTAGAGATTTATTGGATTCTAGGTCTTCTTATCCTTTTATGTTTATGAATATCATGCTTGATTTAATCTTTACTTTCTTGTGAAATGCATGTTATATATGATACAAAACATTTATATGTTTCATGTGTGGTGCTAGGCTTGTTTTCCCCTTAGGAGTGTCCGGTTAAGATATGTGGCATTGTGAGTCCTCAGCTAAGTGAGTGTATGCATATAGGCTGTGTGCACTGAATCCACACGAGTGTATGCCTAATTTTAACTGGAAGTCATGTACCCGATAAACAAGGCATGATAGTTTTTAGCAACTAGGGTTGTAGTGTAGCGACCATTTTCTCTATAACCTTAGAGTCATCATGAGTTTCCGATCCCTTTGCCCCTATAAGCCTAGGGAGAAACGTTCATAGTGGAGTGCCCGAGATGTATCTCTAGGTCTTCTTATCCGTTTAAATTTATGAATATCATGCTTGATTTAATCTTTACTTTCTTGTGAAAAACATGTTATACATGACACACAATAGTTATATGTTTCATGTATGGTGCTATGCTTGTTTCCCCTTAGGAGTGTCTGGTTAGGATATGCGGCATCGTGAGTCCTCGGCTATATGAGTGTATGCACATAGACCGTGTGCACTGAATCCACACGAGTGTATGCCTAATTTCGACTGGAAGTCATGTACCCGATAGACAAGGCATGATAGTTTATAGCAACTAGGGTTGTAGTGTAGCGACCATTGTCTCTTCAACCCAAGAGTTATCATGAGTTGCCGATCCCTTTTCACCTATAGGCCTAGAGAGAAGCATTCATAGTGGAGTGCCCGAGATGTATTTCTTTATGGGATATGAAAGTGTATGTTGGTTAGACCGCATGATGCACTTTCCATAATTACGGAGGCGGTGTCTCTATGATGGACGTAGGCACCTTTGTGTGATAGACATCGAAAAGTGTTGACTATCGACTACACTATGTGACATAGACATTGGGATAGGTTTATAGTTTCTGTATGTGATAGAATCTAGGATCAAAGTCATCTACCAATCATGTTACGCAAATATCCCAATGCTTACTTTAATATAGTTTGATCTCTTGATTTACATTCTTAGTAGTTTTTAGAAAACCCCTCCCAAAAAAAAAATCATGTTTGTGACACTAGCTATTCACAACACACAATGTGAGTGATGTCGGGTTGTGAGTCTTGCATAGTTAACTGTTGAATTCTAGTATCTCTGTGGACGACCCTAGACTTGCCACTAGATACTCTTTGGTAGTTGGCAGTGAGAATAAGATCAACATTATAAATCTATCTTTCTGAAGTGCTCTGTGGGTTGATTGATCTCTTGTGAAAAGACAGTTTGTAGCGATCCCCTAGGGTGTGAATCAGGGCACCCAACCATAAAAGTAGGCAAGTATGCCGGTTAAGCACTCTTCACCTCTTCACATCATTGGCATACGTTTCCCTATAGTTGCAAAATTGAATCAATCTCTAAAGCTAATACAATTAGGCGTGTTTGTCGGCTGTACAACCTAGTTTTCCCTTAGAGGCAAACAACTAGGAGTTTAGGCTTTACCTCACGTTGGCTCCCTTCAGCCCCCATGGTCAGCGATTTAGCAGGTGTAGTTCCTTCATCCCCCTCCATCCCAAACCTGCGTTTGTCGAGCCGATCCTAATCAATGATCCTTGCCAATATAAGAAAAATATTAACAATACTTACATTGTTCATAATAATAGAAAAATATAGAATAGCCAAAGTTCACACGTACAACTTGCATGAGCTCACTTAGAAAATCATGTGAGGAATGTAAACCTAACATGCGCAAATGGAAATGAAGCTAACTCGTCTAAACAACCCATCTACTAAGGATTATCACCAAACCAATAAGCCTTTGGAACAGAATCCAACCACGGCCATAGTCTCACACCATGTTTATCATAAGAAGTCCACAACTTAAACACGTTCACAATAGCTCCAACAATAACATGAAATACATAATTCACTGCCACCACAATAGACACACAAGAAGATTTAGCACAAATCGGTCACATATAAACTAAAGTTGAGGATATCTTCCAATGCGGTTGACTTTATATAACGATAACCTGCGCATAGGAAAAGTAAATAATATTAAGATAGTATCTAAAAAACTGCAACTTTTCACCTCCCAACAACTACTCCACCTCTTATCCTAACCTTGGAAACTGGAAAAGTTAAACACCACGACCTAGATAATAACAAAAAACTAGTGCAAGTAGCATATGTATCTCCTAAATCTAAGGTCACTAATAGCCTATATAGAAACCACGTCGATGTGTCCACACCATACTTTCTTTCTTATTGGAAGCAACACAAGTAGGAAAATCACCTACTGATTTGTTTAGTAGGTAATCAAGTCAATACACATGACAAAGGTAGCGAGGGTAATGCAGCTTCACACACGTCTAGAAAATCACAAGCCTAGCGACACAAGCGGATGCACATCTCCTTCGTTGTTTGTTCAAATATGGAGAGATTATTGTGGCTTCACATATGCTTAGAAAATCAATAGCCCTGCGACACAAGAATATATTCTAATCATATTCACTAAATCATTTAACCACTACACAGAACAAGCATATGCTACACAGAGACGGGAAGGCACTGCGGCTTCGCATACGCTTAAAAAATCACCAGACTCGCGACACAATAAAAACCCCGACATGTTCTTTGTTAGAATGATATATTTACCCTCGATATAAACCCAAATATAAAGTATCCACAAACTACAGTAAAAACATCACAAGATCCATACAAAGAAAGATACGCAATAATTAGAAATTCTCAAGACGTTACAAACAAACTCATGACTGCCAGATGCACCCATTTCTTGATCATAGGGAAACAACTTCGTTAAACTTGAAAAACTCACAACTAGGTATATATGAATCATTTATGTTACATGATCAAAGATAGTAAACTACCGGGTTTAAGTTAGTTTCATACCTCGCCTTCTCTCAAGCCTCTATACTTTCACCGCATGGGCAACTAACTCCCGCATCGGTCCTAGTTCTCTCCCCCACTTTAATTCTCTGTTCAGTAACACATTATTCCTCCAAAACGAAATTGCATTACTACCATAACCTTTCACATACAAAAAATTATCCTTCCAGTTCCCATAGTCGCCAGGAACCCCCTTCACGATATCAATATTTGGCATTGCAGGTTCTAACGACACCCAACTCTCAGTGGCATCAACCATACAAAGATGATATGTGTAAAAATAATTGCACAATGAAATTCTGCTTACCTCGTAGCTACTCACTCGAAGCCAACTAATATGGCTACCCCCTGCAGATTCAACTGAGCAAGGCAACCCCATTAGCCCTTAGTATGCTCATGAAGCAGTCCAGCACCTGATGGGTTAGCCCATACTGCAACTTACACTCATAAATACTGAACATAACCAGAAGTAGCCTTATCACAACTTCACCAGTGCTAGGAGATGTGAGCCCACAAGCAGATAAATAAGGTTGTTTACTAAACAACACATTCACATCATCTAAAGTAATAATGCTATCACAACTTGCTCTTGCCGTATTATACCATGCTAAAAAGTTGACAAAGGTTCATAACTATTAGTATACCCCTTCAGGTACTAGGAAATTAAATTGTTAATAATGTTTTAGTAAATGTTAAATGCACTAACGCTCTTGGACCCTCATAACCAATTTTATAGTTTCAAGTTACCTCTAAATTCTCGTGACATTAACAACTTAAAGATAAATGAGTAAAAAAAATTGATTAAACTTCCCCACATATCCTTACCCAAGTTACCCTTCACTTGCCACAAAATTTTACCGCTACCCCAAAAAACGTTCCTTATTCGCTTTATTATTTTAGTTCACAACTTCATTAAAATAAAAACTATGTCAGCTCAGCTTGTCATGACTCCTCGAATGGGGGACTTATGGTATACACCTCCCAAACCAGTCAAAATCTATCCTAAGGATAACACCCCACACTCGCGAACCGATACAGCAAACCCAAAGAGCAGTTTGCATAATGCAAGGAGCACCTCATCCCGAGAGAAAATGCAATCAGTACCCATGATCATCTTAGTGAGACCATGATCCGGTGATAATAGGAGTGACGTGGACCATGAATAACCACGATCGCACAATTATTTATCTATAAATAGAAATCAAGAACAGTAACAAAGGTAAGGGCATTTTTCTGGAGACAAATGAATGTAAATCAAAACATTGACTTCGACGTTGTAGCTGGATCCTGGAGACTTCCCCGATACTTTGTTTTGCAAGTTAACCAAGAAAGTATGCAGCACCGTGCCAATTTTGGTTATTATACGGGCCCAGAAGGACTCTCGCCTAACAATAACATATAACTAGACTATGCTTCCAAGGGATTTGTAATGCACAAAAAAACATGTAGAGGTAAAAGAGTACCTGATTCTGATTGGGCAGAATGAAAAGCTTGGATGCTTCATGAATATCAACCAGAATGTTCCAAAAAGATACCTAGCCTTCATCTCTTGTAGTTAAGCAGTAAAATTATTATTCTGCAGCTTCTAATAAATCCATCCTAGATAAGAACATGATTTGATAAAACGTGCTTAGATTCGAGTAACCGTCGATAAGATTATATACCTTATAAATCTTTGAAAACCTTCTCATAGAACTTCTTTCCTTGAACCCTTCTTGAACCAAAGGTCCCACTTGATTTCGTTGATGGTGATCATCCTCCTTGTCAAATTTGTGTCTAGGAGCTGGGATATAAACTATTTGATCTCCGGTGACATCCATTTCGGGTAGTGACAGTCCCCTTTGTAAAGCTTTTTGTTGTGAGAGTAGGAAGAAGGAGGACGGAAAAAAAGATGATATGACCCGCGCGATTTACTCAATTTCACCCATTGAAATTAGGTCCTACCATGTTTATAACTTATGGACATGTCACATGTCACGAATTCTTCTACATTACAATAATTATTTTCTATTTGTATCAAAGTCAAAGTCCTATTCTTAGATTCTTACAATTGCCGAAGGTTTTTTTTACTTTTACAATTTGAGGAAAACTGTTCATTTTTAAAATTTTGATTTTTTGTTTTCAAGCATGTGAATTTGTCAAAAAATATTTGAAATAATTGCAAGAAACATGAAGTAATTGAAAGAAAAACTAGAGTTATAGACATGCATTAAGTAATTGAATAGAAACATTTTATTAGATAATTATTGAAGACACTGAGTAATTTAAAAACTATGAGATAATGCTCCTGTGCATTGGGCAAGAATCATTATTTGATTCATTCAGATATACCTTGGCTTGTTGATGAGTTGGTGAAGAACGGTTGATGCTTCTAGAAACTCATTAAGGTACAGAGCATCAACCTTGAAATTACTATTTCAAGGATCTCAACTACCTGACCCATGGAAGACCTATGAGTTTCATAATCTTAATTACACCAGCATTCCACCTTGCATAGTCTTGACACCTCTTCTACATCAGTCTGCCTATCCAATTTCACATCTAACAAGCCGAGCACATTGTCCTCATTAATTATCACCTCTGCAGCACATCCCTCTTGCGAAGAACTGCCATAACACTGTCCGAGCTATTGGAATCTACACTTGTGGACCATATGGGGTCCTGAGATTCATTGAAAAGCACTAAAACTGCACCTTGAATTATGAGGGATGAGGAATATCTATCTTTCACAGGTGTTTCCCTGTTTCCAACCCAAACTATGGTTTGCACATTAACATTCTTGTACCATATTCCTATGTAGAAGTTGGAATAGTTACCACTTTTGAAGAATCCCAGTTCAAATGTCCCATAATTTGAGATTATTGTCTGATCTCCTGAAAGTGGTTGATTACCCGAAATTGCATCTGCTCTGAAACATAGATGGTATGTTGAAGAAAGAATTAAAACAACAAATAGATCATCAGTTGGAAACTCATTATTTTGGTTGTTTTCATGTTTACTAGCATGATCTTGTTCATGCAACTAGAAATCAAGGATATGGGAGTTGTACATGTAATGAGAAAGAATAGAAAGAAGAATTTTCAATTGTTTCATGAAGAGGTCGCTTCAATTCTCCACATGAATTGGCTCAACTAACTTAACTAATGTCGTATTATATATAATCAACACAAAAATATATTGCGGTCCATATGGGTATCTGACTTTTATGCCAATTCAACTCTACCACCGATCTTTGTTCCTCCATTCTTCCATTACTAGTTAGTTAGCAACAGTTAGATAACAAATTATATTGATGGTTTTATGAAATTAATTTTTGATACTATAGTATTTGATGATTGTTGAGAAAAAATATTCTGAGATGAGCTGGTTACTATAAAATCCACTATTTCCTCCGTCTCATCCATCTCTGCGCACTTTCCTTTTTTCAGGTATCCTATTCAAATCTGCACATTTTCCATATTTAGAAATTTTCTCTATGTCATAAGATAAAAATACCATTGAAATAAATAAAATTTACTCCTAAAACCTAACATACTATCACACCCCCAGCTTTCCCTCTCACCCTCTCCGCCTCCCCTATCTTTCCCTCTCAGCTTCTCCACTGTGTCTCCGTCATTTTTCTACAGCACCTCCATCAACGGCACCTCCGTCTCCGCCATGTTCCCATTTCCATCTTTGCCTTGTCCCCATCTCTAGCTACTCCGATTTCCGCAGTTCAGGAGCATAACCAAAAAAAGAGAAGTGAATGGTGAACATACGAGAGTGTTGAGTTTACCGTCGGACACAGAGAGAAGATGCACCCTCTGTTCTCGAGAAGATGTGTCGCAAACAGAGCCGGTGACTTAACCATTGGAGTCCCATTCATTCAAACGATCATTTAGCTCCAATTAATTCCTCGAGCAATGGCAGGGAAGGCTTTGTTTCAATGCATTCTTCGAGCAACAGCGAGAGGGCTCTGTTCCGATTCATTTCTCGAGAAAATGTGGATGGAAAAGAGGGCTCTGTTCCATTTCATTCCCAGAGCAAGTGTGGATGGTGGAGGGGGCAAAACAGAGGAAAAAATAGATGGGAATATTGGACATTTTACTCCTCCCAAATTAAACCCAGCCATTTCTCTCTCTACAACCCAATAACATTGTTATGAATCTTATAATGTGCAAGGAGCGATATATTTCCCTAATAAATGAATTAAAATGTTATCCTAAGCAAACAGAAGATAAAAACCAAGAGATGAAAATAGTTTTATAAAAGTAAGTGTTCTCATTTTAGGGTACTGGATGACGTTCATTAACGTTTGATAAATAAAAAGGCATCGGAGAATGTGATGTGTCCATTTTATACCGTGATTTTGGGATATTTTTATACTCATTTTGGTTGAATTTTATGCTTTGAAGACTCTATTTTACCTTGAATTCATATTATGATAGTTGAGAGCGACTTTATCGCTTTTGTCACTTATAATAAGAATTCCGTGAGACAAGGTAATTATCAAAGATTTGAAGACCATGAAGACTCCATTTTGAAGACTATGAAAACTTTTGAAGACCCGGAGAGTGTAAAGAAGATAAGACTACATGAAGACCAAAGAGTTAAGTCATTTGAGGGCAGGATACTCTGGCCATCGCGAGTCGCGACGGATGTGTCACGAGTCGCGACGACCACCTGCCCAGACTTACTTTTTGGAATTTTTGTACTATAAATGCTCACACTTTTTTCCCTTCTTCCCAAACTCTTTCTTCCCGACTTGCGAAAAAACCCCTAGGTTCCATCTCTTTCCATCTTCGTTATACTTTGATTATATGTTTGAATTGCTTTTGTTAATTAGTATGATTAGTAGTAGCTGAACATAACCTTGGGAGCAATTGATTAGGCTTCCAAGCCCATGTCTTGAGACTTGTGTATAAGCAATTTAATGTTTTATCTATTGTGCATTTAGTGTTCTTGAAATGGGTTGTTGAATACATTTATGATATTGGAAGTTTGAG
>JAULKK010322969.1:0-11288 GCA_032355705.1 Rubia peregrina | reverse complement strand
CTCTATTTGCACTTCTACTTTTTTGACACTATTCTCTATCAAAGTTTGACCGCATATTTGAATAGATTTATGAACAATAATACTATCGTATATGATATTGTTCAATTCGTCGTAACAAGTAGTTTCTAAATATCAACTTTGTATTTGCTGTTATTATACGTAGGTAAAGATATTAACGGTCAAATATATTTCCTGAACATAATGATAATGATGACAGTGCAAATCTAACCGGGACGGAGCGGAGGAGTACATTATTGCATTTTAAATAACAAAATATAAAATACTTTTTGCACCGCTGTGTTACGAGTAGACCAAAGTAGAGTTTTTGAAAGGGACAGTAAGACTTTATAAGAAGACTTTGAATTCTTTCCAAGTAAGTAACTCATCTGCACCATATCCACATAAACGTACCAGGTCACTCATCAACCAAGTCCAAGTTTAAGGTCTCTCAACGAAGATTTTATTTATTTTTGGTTATGGAATAAATACTGCGTTATTTATTTATTTAATTAATTTGTGTACCATTTTTTATTATTAAATGTGTTGTACTTTCTCGACTCCAGTCGAATATGCACACTTTTCATTGTAATCCGCTCAACCAAATATACCCACTCTCCCTTTTTATGAAAGATTCAACATGTCATAAGATATAATTATCCATGAAAAAATTAAAACCGTACACAATCTCTCTCTTCAAAAAAAATCACACAATTTCCATCATTTATTCAAACAGCCTCCACTCCATGTTCACCCATAATACACAATATTTTTTCCTTGTAGAGAGCTTCACAATTCAGTCTCAAGATTCACTCAAAAATCCTAAATTTTTGTCAGAGCCAAAGTTGTCGGGTGGAGGGTTGAAAAAGGCAAATGCGGTGATTTTGGATGGGGGGTTGAAGACGGCAAGCTAGGCAGGGGCGGAGACATGCAGGGGCTCCAGTCCCTGCTAAGCTAAAATTTACGGTAAATTTTAGGTAAATTTTTTTCAGTCCCCTCTAATATAAAATAATTGGAGATTTTTTCTTCTTCTTTACATATCAGTCACCGCCACTAATACTTTCTGGCTCCGCCCCTGAAGCTAGCAGAACATTGAAGAATGCAGATGTGAAGGTGTCGTCGGAGACGGTGTTAGTGGTGAGAACGGTGTTTTACACATTTGTCACCAAAATAAAAAAAAATCCGTCATTTGTCTCTGTGCAAAATGAGTTGATAAAACTTTCGTTCATTCTTTTAATATGGACATACTTTTTATTTTAATACATTATTTTAAGTTTACATCAAGTCTTCTTTTTAATCTCTAAAGTTTAGACAAACATTATTATTCAATTATTAAATATATTTTTATTTACATGAGATTCATTTTAAAAGTTGCAAATAAATTTGGGAAAGATGAAGTTTTGTATTGATTTTTGCATAAACATCTCTGCCTAAAGTTTAAACTGTCTCACAGGAGACCATCTCTTAAATTTAACACATTTTTCTGACAAAAAATAAACTAATTCCATACTATTATTATTTTTCAACTTAGTTATTTTTATACATCAATATATGTAAATCGCCTCAGAATTGCAAATTAATTACTCCATGTTTCAAATTTATTTGCACTTCTACTTTTTTTTAAATATTATTCTCTATCAAAGTTTGATCGCATATCGGCATATGATATATGAACAAAAATATTATCGTATATGATTATTGAATTCGTTTAAATAAGTAGTTTCTAAATATCAACTTTTTATTTACCATTATTATATGTGAGGCCATCTCTTGAAAGACGGTATTTCTATAAGTCATGGAAAGACCAAGGTTTAAAGTGAAAATTAGAAGAAATAAAGATAAATTTTTTGGGTTGCATGAATCGGCTTATAAACTTTATAACTATTACACGTTGCATAATAAAAAAATTAATATTGCAACTAAAACCTTTTACCTTTTATTATTCTAATTAAATCATGTCTTTCCACAAATATATGAAAAGAGTATTTCCTAAGATTTTGCCATTATATGTAGGTAAATATATTAACAATCAAATATATTTGTTAACTAGCATGATAATAAATGTTGGGTAAATAAACGTGCGAAGGAAGGAGTGTGTGTATATCTATCTATCTATCTATATATATATATTAAATGGAAGAAATGTGATTCTGAATTTGGAAACTCCTTGTAGGCATTTCCTGAACACGCGTTGTGTGACTACTGACTGGAGAACGACACTAAATAAAATGATGTTTGCCGAGTTTTAAAGAATATCAATACTTTATAAAACAATAAAAGTATCAGTGCACTCTTTTTTATCCATTTTAAACTATACACTTTAATTTTTAAAAGATGACTTTTTTTTTCTTAACACTTTTTTATTAAGGATAATTAAATTTTATTAAAAAATAATATTTTATATTTATCCAACAAAGCATCACTCGAAAGTATTTATATTTATACATCAATCCAATTTTTTAGTTAAAGTTAAGGCAAAGTCTCGGGAAACAAGGGCGAAACCAGGAATTTCATATAGGGGGGCCAAACTTATGTATTTTTTTAATCGACCATTAAAATAACAAATTATAGTAAATTATTTTATTTAAAAGACACAAGATTAAAATATTAAAGACAAACTAGTGCTAAAGAAAATACAAAATTTTATCCTTCTTTTGAGGTGTGAAATAAAAAGTGATTTGTTTTCTCTTAGACATAATTTGAGAATAGACCTAAACAAGAAATAATTTTGAAGTCAAATTTAAAGTTAGAGAATATAAACACTCTAAATTATAAAAAATAATTGATGGAAAAAATATAAATTAAATATCTTTTATTGAATTTTTTTTGAAAACGTTGCTGCGTATAAGTAGGTAAAAAGAAAATCTTAATTGGATAAATATTAAAGGTAAAATTAGATTTAAAAATTCTATTTTCAGTTGGATTCTAAAAAAATTAAGTAAATACTATGTTTCTTTATGTACTGTGGCAAAAGTATTATTTTGGGGACCACAACTTTTTTTACCATACAAAAACATACAAAATACAAGAAAAACACTAAATACTAATGGTAAAAAAGTTGGAAGGGACCAGGGGTGATGTTCCGCCTATGTTGGAAAATATCGTCTTTCCATAAACTTATGGAAAGACCGAGTTTAATTAAAATAATAAAAGGCAAAAGGTCTTAGTTACAATATTAAAACTTTATTATACAACATGAAGTTGTTATAAAGTTTATAACCCGATTTATGCAATCCAAAAAAATTGTCTTCATTTTTGCTATACACTTTAAATCTTGATCTTTCCATAATTTTGGAAAGATCGTTTTTCAAGAGACGAACTCTAAAGTTAATAATAAATAAATTGTGGTTTGAAATGAGAAAGTAAATGATACCTTATTCACTAATTTCTTTCTCAAACTTTCTTTCTTTGTTTGATTTAGATTTCTCTTTTGAGAGATGATCTTAAATGGTACCCATTTTTAATTGAAATTCATATTTTAGTACCTAATTTTAAAAATATTATGAAAAGGTACCCATTTTTTTCATCGATGTCACAAATAAGTACCTTTTAGCGAAAAAATGGGTACCGATTTGGATTAAAATTGTGTCACATTGGTACCCACTTTTAACTTAAATGTATCTTTTCGGGACATAAATGAAAAGTTGGTACTTTTTCAAAATAATTTTAAAAATTGAGTACCAAACTATGAATTTCATTTAGAAGCGGGTAACATTTTGAACATTTCTCTCTCTTTTTTATCCAAGATTTAGATAGATTGTCCGCTAATTCGCTAATCATGGATGTGGGCATGTAGCATTGAAGCCATATTGTCACATTCACGTTTTCTCTTTTATCCAAATAAACTTATTCAATCTCTCCAGATTATCGATACACTTTCCATTTTAGTTCATTATATATTCCTATTATATGTTGCATGCCTTTTATTTTGGCAAATTTACAAAGAAAATTGATATGGAAAAAAACAATACTGTTCTGCCACACTTTCTTTTCCTTTCAAATATAGAAGATGATGGGAAAGAACGTCCAACGACATTCAATCTAACTAACTTTTAGCAATAACTAATGGATATCTAAATTACACGTCAATCAAACAGATCGTTTGTACTATTGCATATTAGAGATGCAATAAAACTGTAATATCGTTCTTGGGGATCATCTTGCGAAAATCGTGACTACTTGGTAGAGGCGAGCGTATCAAGCATCATGTCACCATGCCAAATGGGTATCTTCTACAATTCACTAGTGGAGGATGGCCTAGTAAAGGGGGTTATATCGAACCAGAGAAGTCACTTTGTAGGTGACTTCTCTGCTAGCGACTTTGATCGTCATTGATCAAAGTCACCTTGAGGAACCGCCTTTAAAATGCACTCATCAAAGGTGGTTATTTTCCACCTTTGAACATGATGAAATAATTGCATTTGTACAGTTACGAGCTCGGAACCGGAGTTCCGATGTTGGAACTTATTGTAGGTCATCGGGCCAAAAAAACGTTACGAGTCCAGAACACCGAAATTAGGTTCCTTTTCGGATTCCATTTTTTGCCTTTGCAATAAGTTAGTGAGTCAGATGCATTTTCTGATTGCCACTGTAATTTGAAGCTTAATATGCATTTAAATGAATACGAAGTTCCTGCATTGGGTCCATATTCGGACCTTGAGTTCCGAGACCGAAGCTCAAATTCGTCTCTCTTTGAACACTGTAGACATCAATCTGCGACAAGGTTCTTCAATCGGAACTAGCTCAGGGAAGGTAGTGAAAACCAAAATTACCAATATATTAAACCCAGCAAATAGAAAAGTCTCAAATATCAGCTTCAATACATACAAGGATCTATAGAATACGCTAACGAAGCACCATTCTATAGATAGGAATAGAAATATAGACAATTATATTCCACCAAAACAATTGTCGTCATACTTCTAGCTAACTATAAAAAGCTATAGACAAAGCAACAAGAATAGAGTTGCATCAAATTCTATTCCACACTATGCATCAATTGAATATATGTACACTAGAAATTAGATCCCACACGATTCTACACCACGGTTGGACTCCGATAGATGCCGACCAGACGCTCACCAAATACCTATCCAAGCAATTTCTTGCGACGTTGATATCATCGTGTGAATACGGCTTGGCGTTGACTTGAAAAATCCGTGTGTATGATAATATGACAATTAGGCCCCCAAATAATTTAATTGTAGACAAAAATGTGGTGCAAATCTTACTTTGTCAATTTCTAAGTAATCCACTCGGACTTGTTGGATGGAGTCGGTTGCGTATAGCATTACGTAATAACTGTATTCCGAAATTTTTGATTGTTTTTTGTACTGATCAATAGCATTGTAAGGATTCATCAAGCTTGAAAATATAGTATACTCGTATGTGACATCATGTGAATTAACAAACATTGATTTCCACTACGTGCAAAGGTGTATTACTTGAATCGGCATTGTCATTCAATGAGGCTCCCAAAATCTTTATAAACGTGTCTGGGGTACAAAATGCAACGGATCCATCCAAAACACATGCTTCTTCTCTGGAACTATAAAAATTAATCTCCAACGGTCCCTGCAAGAAAATTGTATATAAAAAATTGAAGCTAACAAGTTCATTAATTAAAATGAGTCACCGCTCAATCTATGGCGCATGGAATAACTTTTTATCTTTGCGTCCTAGACTCTTGCGGATGTAGGCAATCCGTTTATCTAATGAGAATGCAATTTCTTGAGTCATCACAGGGCATAAATAGCCCACCAACCCTTTGCATTTTGACACACAGTGTAATACATGTACCTTCATAGCAAGATTGAGAACAAATAATATTTCCTACAATACTTATTACTACCTCAAATCTGAATTTCAATGATTAAAAATATACTCACAATATGTAGATGGACATTATGGTTTGGGTCGCTTAGTCACACCTCAAAGGGTCTTCGAAGTCTGTCCATGAGGCAATGATATCTCGCTTAGCACCAAAGACACTTATTTCCAAAGAAAATAAGTATGTTGAGTTATGAGGGTGAGCGGCAAACTGATCGAACAACACCCTAACGAATTGAGGTGAACGCTTATTAAATTCCGCCCTTATGACCGGAGCTATAACCTTCTTTGGTGTTTGGACAACTGACTTAGGTGTCTGTATAGGCGCCTCCTTCAAATGATTGCTTGTTTCCGGGTTGGTGTAAATGAGGCGACGAGGCCAGAGAAGGAACAGTCCTCGTGAGGAACCCACCTTATAGTTTCTATCTTGAATTGGCAATACAGTGTTGAACACCACCATTTTTTCAACAAAACTCTACAAATACCATCTGTAATTGGTTTGCCATGATGATGTCACATCGTCGGGTACATAACACTGTTGGCAACATGGAGAGGCATGTCTTTCTCGCCTTGATCAACGTGTAGCTCACAAGAACTTGGTGACTATATGGTGGTAAAATTAAACATTTTTAATTAGTTGCATTTGCTATTGGTTATTGATTGTGTGTGTAAAAAATGATGTACCTTCTTGGATGGTGACGTGATCGCCTTGTCCAAGTTCCCATCTTCTTCCATTAGTGTGAGAAGCCTAGAAACGTGGTTGACCTCAACTTTTCCAGGCGAGTGGCGTACCTCTAGATGAGGGTGTCCAATTCGGCGTCAAGTTATCCAAATTGTCCGGGACAGGAATACCAGTGTGTTGGATTAACTTCTTTATTAAAAATGTCTTGTTGCTCTATGCGCTTGTCTCATATAATTGCTTCTTTTTACGAAATGTGCACCTTAGACGGTTTTCCCTATTGTAAGAGTGCATGATACCGAACGCATCTTTTGTTATAAGAAGGATCCCTCCCTAGCATGACCAATGTGATCTAATTTACCAGTGGCTTCGGTAATGATGCCAATTTTACCAATCGGAACAAAGTTCCCTTCAACTTGATCTTTCTTCAATTTAGCCTACATACGCAAGGTGATTACAACATATTGCATAAAAAAATGTTACGGCAATGCAATGAATGAGAACAAAAATAAATAATCTAGTGAGGTTTACGCTCATTCCGCAAGTTCAATTTCCAAAGGTTTAGTGAATGTACCCTCTTTGTTCTGACGCCTCTGTAGGAATAGATCACACCTCTCGATCTTCTTCACATCGATAGGCTTGTCCGATAATCTTGCCTCCTCCTCCGCCACCCCCCTAATTGCAAGTTGAACATCCTTTTCGAAACGTTCTTTTCTGAATTCGAGGGCCGTCAAACCATATCTCCCACGACTCTTCCGATGAGGATATTCATTCTTCTTGGCATTGTCTCTATTGCCTTCCCTCATCCCCTAGGTTACGAAATCATAGACAAGTGACTACTAAAGAATGGGCAAGAATAATACACACAAACTTAATTACAAGTGGACTAACGTTTTCTTCATTTTTAAGGCCCGTCTCTTGTGTATTTCTCAACTTTCCGGTTGAATATGTGTAAACCACAGACGTTCTCCTTTCCTATGAGAAAATATGTGATCTCGTAACAATGTGTGCGTGTGCTCTCTCCAACTCTTGGATAACATGCTCATTGCTATTTTTTCTCAAAACCTCCATGTCGGGAACATCGATTTCAAAGATCTCTATTTAGAATTATTTGAGGCCAACATATAAACAATTATTATTAGGAAACTAGTTGAGCAATTTTATAGGGTTCGTAATAAAAACTCAATCCAAAGGATGTCTTTGTACTCCTTCGGGACCTCGTGCCAATTTTCATACTTTATGTCTACCCTCGTTCTACCAACCTTCCTAACCCAACTAGACCACCTAGCACGTTCCTCCAACAAACATTTCCCCAATTTGTTAAATACTAATAACGTCAATTCCTTCCTAGCAATTCTCCGCTCTAATGTCTTACAATGCGTTCTTGCTAATCCTACCTTCCATCCCCTCCCCTTTGTCATCCTCATTTCCAATCTGATCATCATTTCCTTCTTCCGTAGGTGGCACCTCATCTCGAGTCCTTTTGCAAGACATTTTACTACCTGCAATCAAGTATGAAAATCAATATCTATTTGGTAAACCCTTGAGCAAGAATATTATGGAATCATGTTATGTTTTCAAATTTTAGTTCATGATAAGAACTTTAACCTAAACCCTAGGAGATTAGAACAAGAGACGGGATTTTTAAAAAAATTACTAGAGATTCATGCTAACCTTTTCAAGTCTTCACACAAGACTAAATAATAATACTGACCCTAACCCCTTTTCCTCAAAATGGGTACAACATTGTAGAAGACTTATCAATTGAGGTGTGAGCTAGGGTTTATTTTGAATTGGAAGACAACTTTCATAAATGTGAGATGGATTGAGAGGAATGGAAGAAAGGGAGGGGAGGAATAGGGTTTTTAGTAGGAAAAAAGAGAGGGAATTCGCGCTGAAATTTGTGTGTGAATAGAAATAAATGCTTCAAATTTCCCTTGGCCCATTTTATATGTTCCGAACTCGGAACATAGACCCGAGCATGTTCCTCGATCGAAGCTATGTCTTGGGTTGTAATATGAGTACAAAGTAAGTTTGGACATCTGGGTTACACATCGACCCCACATTTGCCAAGAACGTGCCAAACTTCAAGCTAATGTTCTCCGACGACGAAGAGGTAATCGAGGAGGAAGTGGAAGATGAAGAAGATGAAGATGAAGAGGAGTAAGGGGAGGAGGACGTGCCGAGGATGTTGAGACGGGCCCCGAGATCAATGAGATGTTTGCTGATTTTGCCGACGAGCCATGATAATGATATCTAGTATTTTGGATTTGTTTCTTTAGATTGATGAGATTTGGAGAGAAAAAATTGGGGGAATGGATTAATTTGGTTAAGGTTGTATGAATTGTATTTGTGCTTGAATTAATTGTACTCAAGGCAGTGAAATCATTTAAACAATTCTTGACAACTTCAAATTTAATTTGCACTTTAATTTTGCACTTTAACCATTCACTTAGTCAAAATTGCTTAACTTTGACCTCAAAATTGAATTGATAAATAAGTTAGGATATTTTCGCGTGTTATCTTGTCAGATTCGTAATAACATGTATTTTTAAAATATCAACTTTTCATAAATTGTATTTACAATGATCAAACTTTTTTTGAGACAACTGACAAAAGTCAGCGAGTGAAGATTGCCCTGGGATGGAGGGAGTAATATGTTTTAAATTAAACTTAGTTCCGTCCTCTTATGCCTATTCCAGACTTATTCTGGTTGAAAACGCGTTGCCTATTTTTCCAAGGTTTGTTTACTTTCGAGCTCGGAACACAGAATCGGCCCTTTTAAATTTTTAGCCCAGATGGAGTTCCGGTTGTGGAACTCTATCTGACCATTAAAAAATAAAGGTCTGAATATGTTATGAGCTCGTAACCTAACATATTGAATGAGCCATCTTATTTTGAAGAGGTGTGTCAATTTTACAGTAATTTGCATGAGACTGAGGGTGGCCGTTATGGAACTAGGGTTAATGTGTATAACATTGATATTAGTCCTTGGGAAATTAATCATTTTCGAGAGTGCCCCTATAAGAGTGTCGATAACGTGTACCCATTGGCCACTGATGGTCTTTTGAACGATGTCTATCATAGGGAGAAATGCCCTCTAGATACCAACTACCCGGATGTCGACCCATTTGAGTGTAGTGTACGGTATTTTCAGAGAAATACACATGACTTAGAGAGGTTTGGGACTTTTAAACTAAACCACCTCTGAATAGATCAACGAATCGTGCATGAGATTATAATGAGGACCATAGTACCCGTAAAAGGCCACCTCACGGAACCCACGTATACCACTTTTATGATGTTCTATTATATTATTGAGGGTAGGAGAATTAACCCTGGGAGCGTAATTTTTAAACATATGCTTTCGATTTCCTCGTCGAAAAAAGTAATCGAAAGTCCCCCCTATGGGAATTTGATTACTTTGATGCTGAAGAGCGTGCCCGGTATGGCATTTTACGGTAGTAGAAGCCGGTGAAGTGGTTTGACAAGTAATATTTCCTGAAGAAAAAGAGGTGGATGGTGAACGTCGTTTCACTCACCAAACTAATATGCACAGTAGTAAGCAGTGTCGATCCCACGAGGAACGGAGCAATCACTATAATAAATAATACCTACTAATATAAAGATTTTTTTTTGTAGCATCCACACCTTAATTTTCAAGATTTTATCTAAAAACTAATCATGCAACTAATTAATATAAAATACAAAGACTTGGGTGAGACGGTCTCACCTAATTTTATGGTGAGACCAGGGGTTTAAGTAAAATTATTTAAAGATGGAAATGATTATGGGGTACTTTTTGTAATTTGTAAAACTTTAGTTTGTACCTTGTCTCACCATAAGTTAAGGTAAGACGGTCTCATATGAGTCTTTCACAATATAAAAATATAGATTAATAATGGAAACTTAACAGATATAAAAATGTAGATAAAATATGATGAACGTAATCGGCTAGGAATAACTTGCATTAGTTAATATCGATCGTAGGCGTAATGATGAATTAATCATTATGTATCTATCAGTTATAGGAAAGTAGGTACGTTTAACCTCCCCAATTATTGTCGACAATTGATCAATTATGATTAACCAATTGGTTCCCTTACCAAAATACCCCCAGGAAGTATTTGCTAAATCATATACACACCTCGAAAGCATCAAGAATAATTTTAAAAATCTGATATAGCATTTACCAAAATAAAAGCAAATAGTAATGCACACTTAATTGTTTCTCATGTTGCTATTACAGTCTTAGATAGTTAACTGTTTTTCACAAAGAACTCGCTACTTACTAGCCATTTCAAACGATTACGTAGTGGTGGAATTAGATAGCAATATCCCAATAATATTCAAGTTGATCAGGATTAAACATATCAAAAATTAAATTAAATCAAGAACACACAAGAATCAATTATAAAACAGTTAGGCCTCACGATTCATAAACTACTGCTTGTTATTCCATGCCTATATATGAATTAGCTACTAATAATAATTAAACCAAACAAATAAATAATAAAAAGGTAAAACATAACTAATATTATAATAATACAGAGACTTAGGTGAGACGGTCTCACCAAATATTATGGTGAGACGGAGGGTTTAAATACAATTGTTTGAAATTAGGAGATAACATGTGGTACTTTTTGTAATTTTTAAAACTTTATTTTGTTCTTTGTCTCACCATAAATTTTGGTGAGACGGTCTCATATAATTCTTTCTCTTATAATAATAACGAAATCAAAATAATCAAACCCGTGTATACTGATGCAATGCAGGCCAGCGC
>JAULKK010322959.1:0-11289 GCA_032355705.1 Rubia peregrina | reverse complement strand
CTATTATATCTTTAGTATTTGATATTTATGTCCTTTAAATGATATTAGCTACTATGATTTGCTATTTTAATGGTCGATTGGAATTTTTTTTATATAACTTCGGTCCCCCCTATATGAAATTCCTGGTTCCGCCCCTGACTGTTTACTTGTTACTATGGGTGTACTTTATTACCCATTGCCTGACTTGCTCTTGACTGTTTACCTGTTACCGTGAGTGTACTTTATCGCTCATAGGGCTTGATCGCTTGGTTAGGCTTCTTTAGGTCCCGTCTGTTATCTCGAGATATACCCTCCTGTGACCAATGACGTTGGTTAGCATGGAGTGATTATCACGATCCCATTCTAAGGCTATGAGTAGAACGCCCCGATAAACTCCTACCTGATCTGTATCATTTTCTATATATTACTGTCGTACTAAGTGATATACAGCCTGATATTATTTTGTGAGAAATGAATTGTATGTGATATTATTTGTTACTGATCATGCATGACATGCTTTCCTGCTTACTATTTCAAGTGGATACAATTTATTTTGCTAAAACTGCATGCATGCATAGCATCCTGATTGCATCATGAAAAATGGTTGCAAACTTGAAACCCTCACGGGCGAAAGCTCACCCCACTCTTTTAAAAATATTTTTAGTTTAAAGCGCTAGTTATGGTACGAGCGTGATGAATAACGAATGAAGGACACCTTTGGCCCTAAACCCTTAGTTTCATTTATTTTGTTTTAGGACACATCTTTGGATTATGCAATAAGCATTTGTCATTTAAAATTTCCTTCTTCCGCTGTGGACAAGGATAATTATAAAGATGTTATCATTGTAATAAACGCCCCCTGCAATTTTGGGCCAGGGCGCCGCGTTACAATCTGAGTCTCTTCCCGGACGCTGGGCAACAGGAGTTGGAGTCAACATTTTTTCGAACGAAGAAGATTATCCCACTCCAGGGCTGCTGTGTTTGGACTCATTGTCACCAGAGTTTTAAAAACTGAAGAGGTTTCCCGAACTCCGGGCGCAGCTTCAATCCGTGGAGACAAAAAATTGAGGCCAGTAATTTGTTTCTCCGGCGTGAAACTCGCAACATTTAAGGTCGAGAGATTAAAACCAATCGGCGAGAAATCAGCCCTTGAAAGCATATGAGAAATCACTCCATAAACGGCCATGAATTTCATTTGCGATGTCTTTGTTTCAGGCGTGAATGAGGCATTGAATTTCGCTCCGTTAATGGTGCTAGATCACGTGGATTTAATTGCTCAACAAATACAACCGTTTTGCAGCGTGTAATCTGCAGCATCCCATTCTTCGTCAATCATAACAGTCACCTTAATCTCGAGAGCCGTTGGATCTGCCTTTTCCGCCATTTGGGTTGCTCATGCAGCCACTGTCACCGTTCGATTCACCATTGTTCGGTCCGCCGTGGAGCTCTGTTGCAGAACAACATCTTGAATATGTGCCGCCGCTGAAGACTTATTTGGTGTTGATCCCTTATGTAGGGCATTTGAGCCCGTCTGGCTTATTGGTTCTGCAACATGGGCATGATTAATTATTGGGCTTAATTCACCCGAATGGGTCTCCCTTGTCCAGTGAATTGGGTTTGTCACCTTATTTCCATTTTGCTGCAATTTTTCCTTTTGCATTAGCTTAGCTTCTAAGCGTTCTTGTCGTCGTCGATTTTGCATAACTCCAGGACACGGCTGTGGCACCGGTGTATCATTATTGTAACGAATCAAATTGGGGACCCATCTCATGGGCATGTAGCGTTCTCTGCAGGGTGTATTTTTCTCCAGGCAATTGACCTTCGTATGGTCCATTAGGCCACATAATTCACAGAAATATGGCAGACGCTCATATTGCGAACAAAATCTAAAAGTTTTACTGCTAATAGCGTCGGCAAAATCGTGAACTCTAGGAATATGCTTATCCACTGGCAATGACAACCTAATCTTCAAGTCCGCACCCATGCAAGTACCCATTTTGTTGCGCGCCACTTTGATAAAACCGCCAAGATAGTTTCCCACAATTGTTGCCATTTCACTGTGTGTCAGGGCTGGAGGAACTGCGTGTACATGAACCCAGAAATGGCACGTCTTGAAGGAGACCTCTTGGATTGGCTCTATTCCACATGTTAGTGCAAGGATCACCAAGGGGCGTTCTCCATCACCCTCTTCAGATCGTCCTCTGAGTAAAATTGAAACAAGGCCAAGTTTCTTCCCATATTGTACTCATCGACCCCGCCTTTGCACCTCCAAGAACGCTCCATATTGGAGATCATTGAATCTACGCGCTTGTACTTATAGGACAATATCTTTGCTGCAAGAAACATTTTCTCCCTAGAAATGAGGTTGCTTTGGGTTTTCTTACTTGTGGGTCTATCGCTCTCCGAGATTCTCAATTTTTTGTATTGCCTCGCTAGTTCTTCACCCATAGCCATAGTCGCAAGGCTATCTAAACCGAAGAGAATGACAATAGGGAGATTCGTGTGGTTATGGAGGAAGTGGATTAGTGCTGGAGTATGAAGAAGGTGTTGGTATAGATTGATCATTATATATTGAGGAAAAGGAGTGAAATCCTCCATTAGAATTATGGCTTGATTGATATTAATCAATAAGTTCTTATCCATATTATGGAAATCCATTCAAATTTGAAATTTAAAATTTGAAATTCAAAAGGAGAGAATCAAAGCTTCATAGAAGCCCAATAAAGTGAAGATATTCAAAGCTAGTGAGAGAACGACAGAGAGAAGGAGGAGAACACTTTTTATGCAGTATCAAAATTAGTTTTTCTACCTCTGCATATATGTTTAAATAATCAGATTTTGACAAAAATAAGTATTCAACCATGTTTGTCTGGGCATCATCTCTGATTGTTTTTTTTCCAATTACTTTACTTATGAGTCAAAAGCTCTTTTAAGAAGCACTTTAAGTTTGGAGAGATAATTTGTACACTTCCTATATATGGTAGCATAACTTTTAATGTTAGAGCAATTCCAACCGCTTCCCTATAATAGGGGTTTTCATTGATTATGAGGATTCTATATGGTTTTTAAGCTCCAACACGCAACAACTTCCCAATCTCATTCCCTGAAATAAGAATTTTGATGAGAGAGAAGATTTGCTTCCCTATATTTGTAGAAAGATAAAACTATAAATCATAACACAATATTCTAACACAAATCAATTGAATTGAATGCAATATTCATGACACAATATTCTAACACATAACGCAATTTCAATTGAATGCATCAAATCAAAACACAATATTTATTTTTCTATTAAATTTAAATCTAATATTTTCTTCATTCTTACTATTAAGTACATTTGACTTTCAACAAAAAAATATTTAGAGAAAACTACTACAATCTCGAGCTCGGATGTGATGCTTCTTTATATATATTTTAAGGTTGCTAATAATGATTTTATATCAATAATAATTTGTTTAGAATGTTGAAATTATTTATAGTTTTTGAAATTTTTAGATGTCATTATTATAATTAAATCTAACTTTTAGTTTTAAATTTGTTATATTGATTGTTTTAAAATACTAATTATTAATTTTTATAATATAAACATGACCCACACCACCACACAATTGATATTGTAATCGATCAAAATGGGTCATCATTACAAAAATTATGCTAGACATAAATATTTGTTTTTTAAAAATTTATTTGTTGTTTATTTGGAAGAAAAAAATGGCAATCTGGATGTTGAATGTAATTTCTTATACCAGGTTTAGTAGATAGTGAATGGTTGAGCGTAAATTTTATATAATCCACATATGATTATGATAAAAATATGGAAAACTTTGTTGAATTTTTTTAATGTTATTCGTATTTTATTTTAAATTGGGTGAAAATAAGAAAATAATATTAGTTTCTAATTAATATGTAACTTATAGTTTTCAATTTGTTATATTGATTAAAAAAACTAACTAGTATTATTTTTTAAAATATTTTTTGGAGTGATTAAAATCAACTCTTAGCTTTAAATTAAAAGGAAACTATAGTATATTAAATGATGGATCATGCAAAATAGGGAAGCTGTTGGAGTTGAGTAAAAAAAATATAAAGAATATTGATTTTCATTCCCTATTCTAGAGAAAATTTTAGGAAAGCTATTGGACTTGCTCTTACTCATCTTGTCACAATTCTAGAGAATCTGATCATCTAAATGCACATATAAGACAATTTGATATTTTCATACTTCAGTCCTCTGAACTTTTTATGTATGTCTTATACTAGTAGTAAATTCTGAATGTGAATAAAATAATTATTTTTATTAATAAAATTTAATTTAATTTTATTATATATATACGTGGTATTATTTTCCATTATCAATTAAATAATATAACAAAATTATATTTATTTCAACACACATTAAAAATGACAAAGTTTTGGGGAAAATCATCTTTTCATATGTTTATGGAAATAAGAACATGACACAATTGTTCGTAAACTCAACGTTGAAACAATCTACTCAAAATTTAATGTGATAAATTCATATTTCTCAATTCAAGCATACGTCACTAATATGACAAGGTATGAAAATAATTGCACATATACAACTATCAATGATAAAATCAATGGAATAAATAAATCACTCTCGTAAATTTATTCATAGCTGAAAATAAAAATGATAGAAATAAGCATATTAGAACAACCAAATTCCATGACTTCATAATCTTATCATTTTTTGAAAAAATGAGTCAATAATTTTCAATCACTGAAACAAATTACCTTCAATGAAAGAAGGAAAAACACCATTAAAAGAAAAATGCAAGACTAAGAGCAAATTAAAATATATCAAGATAAGATATCAGTTGAGCATGCTCATTCAGTATATAATCCATGACATTCCAAATAGCGATGACAGTGGGGCGAGTATTGGTAGAGGTCTGCCCCGTACCCGCCCCGGGTAGTTTTGGTGGAGATGGGGCGGGTATGAGTATAAATTTTGTACCCATCATGGGTAATGAGTCGGGTATGGATTTTAAACTATACCCTCTTCATACCCGCCCCACCTAACCCATTAAATACACATTATATATTTGTTAGATATTACCTTAAATATTCGAATTCAAATAAACCGAACCGAATTGAAACCACCTTCAAAATTCATGAAATTTTTATCAGCTCTCCCTTCACATCTCATATCACCACTCACCAATTTTCAGAATTTTCTGTGTAGTTTCCAATCATTTACACATTTTCCTTCTATCCATGCTTCTACCACAATCGATTCTGCTTCAGTTCATCCGTACTGTATACAAACCTTCTTCAAATATTCTGAAATTTTTACTAGCTCTTCCTCTACAATATTCTAAAATATCCTGTATACAAACCTTCTTCAACTATTCACCAATTTTCAAATTTTTCTGGGCAGTTCCCAGTCTGCTACACATTTTCCTAGTCTGCTCCAATCAACAAAAGTGGCGAGGAAAAAGATGGACTTGAAAGGAAGAAATAAGGAAGTGCATAACATTAGTCCCACATCGATGGTAGGTATAAGTCATTGGTAGAATTTACTTATAAATAGATATTAATCCACCCTGTTATACTAAGTTAGTTGGACCCAGTTAGAATGTCGTTTAATAATATGACACAAGACAAAATTGGCTTTAAATAAATTTTTAAGTTTATTTTTAACCCGCTTATGGGTCTTTGGTTTGGGTAATGTCTGAACGATTAAAATATTTGGTTTATTTGATTTGAATTTGATTTCAAACTGAAACCAAATTATGAAATGAAGTGAATTTAAGTGGATATAAATATTTAGGTGAGGCGGGTACGGTGGGTATGGATACCCAGGT
The DNA here is from genome assembly GCA_032355705.1 of Rubia peregrina. Taxonomy (NCBI): domain Eukaryota; kingdom Viridiplantae; phylum Streptophyta; class Magnoliopsida; order Gentianales; family Rubiaceae; genus Rubia; species Rubia peregrina. The sequence continues at coordinate 5,479 of JAULKK010322959.1, read as the reverse complement.
GGTTGATGGGGCAGGGGTGAATTTTATGTTATACCCATCAGGGTGAGGATGAATTTTAATATCATACACACCATGGGTGATGGGGTGTGGATGAATTTTAATATCATATCCACCATGGGTGATGGGGACGGGGATGGGTACAAAAAAAATTAGGTGGGTATGGAAGTACCACAATCTGTACCCAACCCTCCTCACTGCCATCCCTAGTCACGGTGAGGAAAACATTTAAGTTCATCAATCTAGGAGCAGTCAACGCCAACGACAAACAAACAAACAACGACCGGGAGAGGTAAAAGAAAAGCCACTGCCGACGACCAAAGCATGCCCGAAAAACACCAAAAAAGTCCGTTATTATCACCGCCCCTAGCCTCTCGTACCACTGCCCCCTATACTCCAAAATTCTTCACCTTTTTCTCACCACCGCCAAAGGCCTCGCCGACTCCCTTCGACGCGCCCCCTTCAGCCTCTACTACTCTGATTCATATCACACCGACTAGAAACTCAATTCCTTCGTCACCATGCCCGATCTGATCTATGTTCATGCGGTCTTTGTTCGAGGATTTGCCCCAATTTACCTAAACTCTAGTTCTCCCTCGTTGACAATCGTCGTCGCCGTCCCTCACCGCCTCAAGCTTCTCATCCCATACCCCACTCATCATCATCCCCACAGTCTCTCATCCCCTTCTCTCCCCACCTCCACCATGCCTGCGCTACCCCTGTTATTCGCGTCAGCAAATTGGAGGAAAATATGTGTTCAGAAAAGCGCAAGGAAGTGAGCAAAGGGTTCTCTTTTTTAAATTTTTTTAAGTCAAGGGCAAAATAGCTTTTTCATTGATATTCAACCAAATGATCGTTGACTAAATAGTCAATGGAGTCAAAGGTCAAATTAGCACTTTTTGAGATTGCAGGGTTATATTGACACATTCAACATAAAATCAGAGTCATTTTAACATTTAACTCAAATCCAATTATTCAGATAGTATCACTTACAAATTTCAATACAGCTGAAATGATAGAATTTGAATCTATTTATAAAACGATACTTATATTTAGGGAAAAGTGCAAAATTAATCCTATTAAATTGTGAAAGTTTAGAAATAACCCTGTAAAATTTGAAATTGCAAATCCAACCATATGTTTTGGAGAAATGTGCAGATTTACCCAAATTTCACTATTCCGGCATTGACTAAAGGAATTCAGGCGTTGACCTAACATAAAAAGACAAAAATATCCATGGGTTGAAAACTAAAATTTTCATGACCATTATACCCCGGGGCTTTGCCGCCGGTCAACGCCGGACCTCCGACGGCTAATGGTGGCCGGGTTAGATCAATATTTTTATTAGTAAGACATGGTTAGATCAGCACTTTAGTGAGAAATACATGGTTAAATTTGCACTTCTCTAAAAATGATAGGATCAGATTAGCACTATCATAAAAAAATCTTTTTGAGGAGAGCCAACTGCTTCTAAATATGTCTTCATTACAACTTCATAATTTATTTATTTATTTTGAAAAATAAGGTATATTTCATTAATCATTGGTAAAGTGCAACTTCATAATCTAATGTATGATAAATATATTTATAATTTATATGTTAAATTCTAAATAATTTTCAATACTCTCTCTATCCCAGATAAATTAGCACATTTTGACATTTGGAAGTCAACTTAATCAATTTTCAAATACTTTAATTTCTTTATTCATGCGTGTAAAAAATCTAAAAAATAATAATTTAAAAATATATGTGATGATGAATCCAACAACATTTGACATGATAATAGTCCTGAATATATAATAATAGAATTTTACTTCCAAAAGTCAAAATATGCCAACTTGTCTGGGATAGAGGGAGTATACAAATTCGGTATCCATAATGAAAATTTGATATGTCACTAACAATATTCGAGTAGCAATATGTGTCAATTTCTAATTACAAAGTTATTGAATTTTGTAAGGAAATTATTTACCAATTTTTTTGAATTTCTTTCGGAAAGTATTTACCAAACTTTCTTACTTTCGTAACAAAGGCATACAAATTATAAGTATATTTATGATGTTTTAGATTATGAAGTTGTAATGAAGGAATATTTATAAGGAGTGGGTTCTCCTCAAAAAGATATTTTTTATGATAGTGCAGATCTAACCCTATCATTTTTACATAAATATTTATTTAACCCTGTATTTTTTTTACTAAAGTGCTGATCTAACCCTGTGTTATTAATAAAAGTACTAATCTAACGCGGTCAACATCACCCAGTGGTGGTCCGACAATGATGACCGATGTTGACCACCATTTACTAGCATTGACCAATGTTGACCACATTGACCATTGTTGACTGGTTTGAGCACTTTTGGGAGGGGTAATATCATCATCTTCTTCTTTTTCATAATTTTCCAATTTTTCCTTTATTTTTCAAAGGGGTATGATAGTTATTTTAAATAATTCTAGCCACAATTTGGTTTTTAGGGTTAGATAAACACTTTTAAGTAAAACATAGGGTTAGATTTGCACTTTCAAATTTTACAAGGTTATTTATGCACTTTCGACCAAAATATAGGGTTAAAACGCACATTTCTCTAAAATAAATTTTAAAAATTGAAATTAATTTCAAAAATTAAATTTGAAAGAACAAAATCCAATTCAAAAATTATAAGTGTATTATTAAATTTCACATTTCATTTTATTTTGTTAGGGAAATTTATTTAAATTAAATATTGAAGGTAAAGTTAATGAGTAGGATAGAGAAAATCAAATGGGATCCATAGAGTGGTTTGAAAGTGCTTTCAACCACCGTGAAGAGAAAAATTGAGTGGTTTCTTTGTGGTTTCAATTGATGAGGTGGAAGAGAGGGGTTGAATATTTAATAAATTGAAAGCACAAGAGCGATCTCAAATAGGGATAGCAGTGGATCGGGTTTTAGTAGAGATCCGCCCCCACAACAACCCCAATGGGGTGGGTATGGATGTAGTTTTTGTGGGGGTGAGACGGGTATGAGTATGAAAATTGATACCCGCCATGGGTAGTGGGTTGGACATGGATATTAGTTTATACCCGCTCCACCCCACTCTACCTGCTATGTACACACTGATTTATAATATAATAAACTATTATTTATCCATAAGCACATGTTTTACATATAATATTTTTGTGTAAATATTATTAAACTTTTAATATTAAAATTAGTAATTTTAAAGTAAAATTTGGGTGGTTTTTGGAGATATAAATAGGGTGAGTAAAATGGATTTGAAGTGGGTATGAAGACTCAAGTGGGTGATGGGGCGGGGTAGATTTTAGATAATACTCAATGGGGCGGGAATATATTTTAATATTGTATCCGCCATGGGTGATGAGACAGGTATAAATATGAAATTTTTAGATAGGCATTAGTATGGAGGTACCATAGTCCGTACCCGTCCCACCTCATTATCATCCCTAATCTCAAAGCAGTTTTAGCATTGTACATAATATGAGTTCCAATAATAAATCACATGTTAATAAAGGAATCTGTCAATCTTTTTTTGCTTTAATTTCTAAAGCTTATTATTTCTACTTGAACCTCTCCTCTCAATAAAATATCCACATCATACCCCCTATTTTATTATTTCTACTTGAACCTCTCCTCTCAATAAAATATCCACATCATACCCACATCATACCCACTATTTTTAAAATTTACTTTCTGCAAAGTTTAAGCAAAACAACTACTACCTCCACTAATATTCCCAACGCATGTTTGACCAACGATAACTTTAATTATATATACAAATGTTGTACAAAAAATTGATATTTAAAATATTGATGTTGCATTATATCTAACAGTATTTCATATGATAATATTGTTAACTATATACTAATTGAAATCTATCCTCAAATGTAGCTTGAGAAAATTGAGTGAAAATTAAGAAAGTTTTCCCTGGTACAAATGAAGTACACATACAAACAAGCTTCGAATCACATCTCATTTTCAAGCACAATAAAAACAACAGAATACAGCCGATTTCATATGACTAGGCGACTTTGTTGTTTACCCAAACTTTGCTAATAATACGAATTAATGTCACCATTTGACATCCTCATAATTATTATTTTCTGGTCCCAAATTGCTTTCGATATTCTCAAGTCGTTCATTTTTTTTGGGCCTATCTAGGTGGTGCTTGGCATAAAGCTAGCAAATGAAGCATTTTCTAATATTATGATGCTATCATTATACTTTTAAATTTAAATATTATACTTTTTAAATTTAAATACTATATATTTTAATTTTAATATATAATAAGATGTAATTAAATGTGAAATTAAAATATAAGTTGAAAATATAGTAATTAAATTAAAATGTATAATATTTAAATTAAAATATACAGTGGTTACTCCATAGTTAAAAGGAAATCGTTGTTCATAAGAACTTCTGTGATATAAATCCGAATGAATATTATGAAAATGAAAATCTAGAAATAAAACTTGAAGCACATCATTTTATGGGGATAAAATACAAAATTTTGTCTCTCAATTTTAATTATTCCTTCGTCCTTTTGAACTTGCACAAAATCTCTTTCAAGATTTTCAATAAAAAAAATATTTGACTGTAAATATATGTAACCAGGGATAATAACGGTGCATAAAAAAAAATATTTAGAAAATACATGTTTGAAAAAATCTAAAAATATCTCATACAATAATATCATTGCTCATATATCTATTTAATCAAATATATGGTCAAGATTTGACAATTAACTGAAAAAAATGATTCCTTCCAAGTTAGAGAGGCACAAAGGGAGTATTCATTTTCAAATAATGAAATCAAACTTCCTCCATCCAACTTGAGGGAGTATATCTTCAAAGACTTCGTTCATTCCTCTATATATGGAAGCATAAGTTTAACTGTTTAAATTTAAGTGAGTGAAATGATTGTATAAATTTGAATTTAGAAAGCTAAAAGCATAATTATTGGATAATATTGAAAGAATCATTCCAAAAATAGAAGTGTTCCAATACATAAAAACAACCAGAAAAATAAAAGTGTGTCACATATAAAAGAATGGAGAAAGTGTCTTATTTCTATCGTTACAACAAACCGAAGGTCACCTTAACTTTTGGGTATTGCTATATCACGCCCTATATTTTACTTGTCTATGGCCTAATACGTATATGTATAATTATTTAATTTTATAAAAAATAAATTTTAAATTTGAATTTTACATTTATATTTATTTTAAATTTCAAAAATAAATTTATTTATTTATTCAGATTTTTAAATTTATGTTTTATAATTATGTTTATAATTATTCCTATACATTATGAAAGCAGCTACTTGTTTTTATGGAGATAATATGTTTATATTTTTTCCAAACTTTTTATTCAAAAGCAGCTTAATTTTAATTTTCTTTAATCTTATGTATTGGCCCATGAAAGGAGAACCACAGGTCCAAAAGCTGGAAACGAGAGCGGAAAGGAGAACCGAGAATGGAGACGAGAGCCG
>JAULKK010322950.1:0-11289 GCA_032355705.1 Rubia peregrina | reverse complement strand
TGCCGGGCTTCATTTATATCATGTTCCAACCCCTTACTTGATTGAAAAAACACTTGTACTTAGGCAATATGAGGTGAGGAAATAGAACTGTGGATGAATATTGGCAACATCTCGAACTAACCATGAAAAAGGGTTGTTGTGCGAGAGGATTATACATCGTTTGTGAAGAAATTATTTAGCAAATGACAAATGGAGATTCCCTAAATACCAATCAATCTTTATGATAATGTATCAATGAATCACTTATTTGGGATATCAAGGTTGTTTGAAAGAATATTAAGGCCAAAAAAGATCCTATCCTATATCTTTAACAATCGAAGGCCTGGGTAGGATTTGAAATCTTCTAACTTCGCCGAGGAAGAGGCACAATGATGGGTATCTGTGCTCCTTTCAAGAAAAATTCAAATCTAACTTTTAGTCCAAATTAAGGAATAATGGCTGCCTCAAATCAATCACAATCTATAGGAAATCAATGTAACTCTAGTTCAAAGAATAAAGAGATTACGCTATAAGAGACTGATTGCTACTCTGGGAGGATTGAATGTCGAGCTTTATTTGTATCATGTTTCAACCCCATACTTGATGGAAAAATACCCATACTTAGATATAAGGTGAGGAAATCAAACTGAGGATGTATATTGGCAATATCTCAAACTAACCATGAAGAAGGGTTGGTGTGCGAGAGGATTAAACATTTTTGAAGAACCTATTTATCGAAGGACTAATGGAGATTCCCAAAATACCAATTAATCTTCATGATAATGTATCAATGAATGTCTTATTTGGGAAACCGAGCTAGTTTGAAAGAACCATAAGGCCAAAAAAGACCCTATCCTATAGCTTTAACAATCGAAGGTCCGGGTAAGACTTGGGATCCTCCAACTTTGCCAAGGAAGAGGCACAAGGATAGGAGGCCATGGTCCAACCAGTACGTATTCAATTCAATCTTTTAGTCCTATTGAAGGAAGAATGAAAGCCTCAAATAAACCACAATCTATCGGAAATCAATGTAACTCTAGTTCAAAGAATCAAGAGCACATGATAAAAGAGACGGATTGCTATTTAGGGAAGACTGAATGTCGGGCTTCATTTATATCATGTTCCAACCCCCTACTTGATAGGAAAACACTTGTAGTTAGGCAATATGAGGCGAGGAAATAGAAGTATGGATGAATATTGGCAATATCTCGGACTAACCATGAAAAAGGGTTGGTGTGCGAGAGGATTATGAATCGTTTGTGAAGAACTTATTTATCAAAGGAATAATGGAGATTCCCCTAATACCATTTAAGCTTCATGATAATGTATCAATGACAGACTTATTTGGGAAACCAAGGTTGTTTGAAAAAAGATTAAGGCCAAAAAAGATCCTATCCTATAGCTTTAACAATCGAAGGCCTGGGTAGGACTTGAAATCTTCTAACTTCGCCGAGGAAGAGGCACGATGATGGACCTCTGATGTCCTTTCAAGAAATTTTCAAATCCAGCTTTTAGTCCTAATGAAGGAAGAATGGATGCCTCAAATCCATCACATTCTATAGGAAATCAATGTGACTTTAGTTCAAAGAATCAAGAGCACATGCTAAAGAGAGTGATTTCTACTTGGGGAAGTTTGAATTTTCAAGCTTTATTTGTATCATGTTCCAACCCCGTACTAAATGGAAAATCACCTCTACTTAGATATGAGGTAAGGAAATCGAACAGCTGATGTACAATGGCAATATCTCAAACTAACCACGAAGAAGGGTTGTGTGCAAGAGTATTATACATTTTTAAGAATCTATTTATCAAAGGACTAATGGAGATTCCCCAAATACAAATTAATCTTTATTATAATTTATCAATGAATTTCTTATTTGGGAAACCGAGCTTGTTTGAAAGAACCTTAAGGCCAAAAAAGACCCTATCCTATAGCTTTAACAATCGAAGGTCTGGGTAAGACTTGAGATCCTCCAACTTCGTCGAGGAAGAGGCACAATGATGGGCGGCCGTGGTCCAACCAAGCTCCATGTCGAAGCAACTTCATGTCTGTCTTGACTGTCATTCCCTTTTTGGGCTCCTTCTTTGTGTCTATCTGCTTTGGGACATAAACCTGCTTTGGGACTGGTTTTTTTTCCTTCTTCTTGCAATCTGTCTCATCATGCCAAATCATACTACAGAATCTGTATGTGCTTAGCAGCCATTCATATATAATTTCCTGACTCTGAATTAAATCATTCCCATTTAGAAACAGGATTTTCTCAGGGATCCTTTTGCCCAGTTCAACCTCTACCGGGACTCGAGCATAATTAATTCTCTCCATCTACCTAGTTGCCCTGTCTAGCTTTAGGGGGGTTCCAATGGGGCTGAGGATAGTGCTAAATATCTTTGGCTTCCAGTATACCACATCCAGTTTGGGTAGCTGTAACCAGACAGATACAGTTTTAGGGAGCTCCAGGTCCAGATTTTGGGTCCAAGGCTGAATAATGACAGGCTTGTTATCAAATAACACTACCCTTTTCTCCAGAACTTGGTCCCTTTCAGTTTTAAGACCAAACTTAACCAAGAATATTCCTGGTTTTGCTAGCCAAACTTTCACAATTGTATGCTATTTCCAAATTCTCCTAAAATACCCGTTCATAACTGTGAATGGTGGAAAAAGACCAAGGATTTTACCGACTACAGTTGTTTCCCATCCCTGTCTACTCTGTTCTACATATTCCCTACACACTTTTCCCATAACCAAACCATCAATTTCAATCAGGGCATGTAATTTTACCTCATCACTGTCATTTTGTTCAAATTGGGAGTTCCATGGAAGTCCTTCTCCTTCCTTTCTATCTCCCCATGGAACCTTTGCGGAGGTTTTAGGATTGGTTATCCCATTTGAGATTTTGAGCACCACCGTGGACAATATTTCTTTCCCTTTTGAGTTGAGGGCAGTCGACACCATTTTCTGTGGCATGAATAGTTCATTCTCCGCGTAGACATTTGTTCTACCCATTTCCTTCTCACCAATGCTTTTAGCTTGGCCCTCAAAATCCTCCAGAACCGTCTCCATACCTTTGACATGAGATTGTTGTTTTACCACAGAGAATTCTTATAGATGGTGTTTGATGGGGGTTTGGTGTGTTCCATAGATTATGCAGTTTCTTTTGGCTTGGAGTTTCTTCTTCCTGCTGGATTTTCCCATTTCTGGTGACCAATTTGCAAGAAAATGACTAATTTAGGCGGAAGCAAACCTGGAAGCCAAGAGATTCAAATAGTGAATGGTGTTTTACCCCTAGATCACCAAGTCTCTTAATAAATTGTCTATCAATTAATCAATCAATAATGACTTATTTGGGAAACCAAGGTTGGTGGATAGAACTTTAAGGCAAAAAAATATCCTATCATATAGCTTTAACAATAGAAGGCCTGGGCGGAAATTGAAATCTTCTAACTTCACCGAGGAAGAGACAAAATGATGGGAATTTGTGATCCTTTCAAGACATATTCAAATCCAAATTTTATTCCTAATGAAAGAAGAATGGATGCCTCGAATCCATCACAATCTATAGGACATTAATGTAACTCTAGTTCAAAGAATCAAGAGGCAATATGTTGGGGAAGATATTGAATGTCAAGCTTCATTTGTATCATGTTCCAACCACGTACTTTGATAGGAGGCAAGGAAATTGAACCGCGGTTGAATATAGGCAATATCTCAAACTAACCATGAAGAAGAGTTGGTGTGCGAGAGGGTTATACATTTGTGAAGAACCTATTTATCAAAGGACTAATGGAGATTCCCCAAATACCAATTAATCTTCTTGATAATGTATCAATGAATGTCTTATTTGGGAAACCAAGCTTGTTTTAGAAAACCTTAAGGCCAAAAAAGACCCTATCCAATAGCTTTAACAATCGAAGGTCCAGGTAAGACTTGGGATCCACAAACTTTGACAAAGAAGAGGCACAATGATGGATAGACTTGGTCCAACCAAGATGTATTCAATTCAATATTTTATTCCTAATTAAGTAATAATTGAAGCCTCAAATCAACCACAATCTATTGGAAATCAATGTAATTCAAGTTCAAAGAATCAAGAGAACATGCTAAAAGAGACTGATTGCTACTTGGGGAAGGTTTAATGTCGGCCTTCGTTTGTATCATGTTCCAACCCCGTACTTGATGGAAAACACTTGTACTTAGGAAATATGAGGTAAGGAAATAGAACCGTGGATGAATATTGGCAATATCTCGAACTAACCATGAAGTAGGGTTGGTGTGCGTGAGAATTATACATCATTTGTCAAGAACCTATTTATCAAAGGACTAATGGAGATTCCCTAAATACCAATTAAGCTACATGATAATGTATCAATGAATGACTTATTTGGGAAACAAGTTTGGTTGAAGGAACTTTAATCCAAAAAAGATCCTATCCTATAGTTTTAAAAATCGAAGGCCTGGGTAGGACTTAATATCTTCTAACTTCGCCGAGTAAGAGGCACAATGACGGGCATCTGTGGTTCTTTCAAGACATATTCAAATCAAACTTCTAGTCCTAATGAAGGAAGAATGGCTACTTCAAATCAATCACAATCTATAGGAAACCAATGTAATTCAAAGAATCAATAGCACATGCTAAAAAATACTGATTGCTACTTGGGGAAGATTGAAAGTCGAGCTTCGTCTGCATCATGTTCCAACACGTACTTTATGGAAAAACACTTGTACTTAGATATGAGGCAAGGAAATTGAACCGCGGATGAATATTGGTAATATCTCAAACTAACCATGAAGAAGGGTTGGTGTGGGAGAAGATTATACATTTGTGAAGAACCTATTCATTAAAGGACTAATGGAAATTCCCTAAATACCAAATAATCTTCATGATAACGTACCAATTAATGGCTTATTTGGGAAACCGATGTTGTTTGAAAGAACCTTAAGGCCAAAAAGACCCTATCCTATAGCTTTAACAATCAAAGGTCCGGGTAAGACTTGGGATCCTCTAACTTCGCGAGGAAGAGGTACAATGATGGGCGGCCGTGCTCCAACCAAGATGTATTCAATTAAAAATTTTAGTCCTAATTATGGAAGAATGAGAGCCTCAAAGCTACCAAAATCTATCAGAAATCAATGTAACTCTAGTTGAAAGAATCAATAGCACATGCTAAAAGAGAATGATTACTACTTGGGGAAAAGTGAATGTCGGGCTTAATTTGTATCATGTTCCAACCCCGTACTTGATGGAAAAATACTTGTACTTAGTTAATATTAGGTGAGGAAATAGAACCGTGGATGGATATTGGTAATATCTTGAACTAACCATGAAGAATGTTGGTGTGCGAGAAAATTATACATCATTTGTGAAGAACCTATTTATCAAATGACTAATGGAGATTCCCTAAATACAAATTAAGCTTCATGATAACGTATCAATGAATGACTTATTTGGGAAACCAAGGCTGGTTGTAAGAACCTTCAGGCCAAAAAAAACCCATTCTATATCTTTAACGGTCAAGGGCTCGGGTAAGACATTGGATCCTCCAACTTCGCCGAGGAAGAGGCACTATGATGGGTGGTTGTGGTCCTACAAAGATGTATACAAATCTAACTTTTAGTCCTAATGAAGTAAGAATAGTTGCATCAAGTCAACTCCAATCTATCGAAAATTAATGTAACTCTATTCCAAGAATCAAGAGCATATGCTAAAAGAGACTCATTGCTACTTGGAGAAGATTGAAAGTCGGGCTTCATTTTTATCATGTACCAACCACGTACTTGATATTAAAACACTTTTACCTAGGAAATATGAGGCGAGGAACTCGAACCGGGGGATGAATATTTGCAATATCTCAAACTAACCATGAAAAAGGGTTGGTGAGCAAGGGGATTATACATTTCTGAAGAACCTATTTATCAAAGGACTAATGGAGATTCCCTAAAAATAATTAAGCTTCATGATAACGTATCAACGAATGATTTATCTAGGAAACCAAGGTTGGTTGAAAGAACCTTCAGGCCAAAAAAGACCCCATTCTATAACGTTAACAGTCAAAGGCTCGGGTAAGACTTTGGATCCTCCAACTTCATCGAGGAAGAGGCACTATGATGGGCGGTTGTGGTCCTACAAAGACGTATACGAATCCAACTTTTAGTTCTAATGAATGAAGAATGGCTACCCCAAATCAACCCCAATCTATCGGAAATCAATGTAATTCTATTCCAAGAGTCAAGAGCATGTGCTAAAGAGGCTGATTGCTACTTGGAGAAGATTAAATGTCGGGATACATTTTTATAATGTTCCAACCGCGTACTTAATGTAAAAACGCTCGTATTTAGGCAATAGAGGTGAGGAAATTGAACCGCAGATGAATATTGGCAATATCTCCAACTAACCATGAAGAAGGGTTGGTGTGCGAGAGGATTACACATTTGTGAAGAACCTATTTATCAAAAGACTGATGGTGATTCCCTAAAAACAAATTATGCTTCATGATAATGTATCAATGAATGACTTATTTGGGAAACCAAGGTTGGTTGAAAGAACCTTCAGCCAAAAAATGCCCATCTTATAGCTTTAACAATCAAGGGTCGGGGTAAGATTTTGGATCCTCCAACTTCGCCGAGGAAGAGGCCTTATGATGGGCAGCCGTGGTCCTACCAAAACGTATTCAAAACAAACTTTTAGTTCTAGTGAAGGGAGAACAGCTGCCTCAAATCAACCACAATCTATCGGAAATAATTATAACTCTATTCCAACCACGTACTTGATGGAAAAAATCTTTTACTTAGGCAATGTTAGGCGAGGAAATTGAACCGTGGATAAATATAGGAAATATCTAGAACTAACCCTGAATAAGGGTTGGTGTACGAGAGGATTATACATTTATGAAGAACCTATTTATCAATGGAATAATGGATATTACCTAAATACAAATTAAGCTTCTTGATAACGTATCAATGAATGAATTATTTGGGAAACCAAGGTTTGTTGAAAGAACCTCCAGGCCAAAAAAGACCCCATCCTATAGCTTTAACAGTCAAGGGCTCGGGTAAGACTTTGGATCCTCCAACTTTGCCGAGGAAGAGGCACTATGATTGGCAGCCAAGGTCCTACAAATACGTATACAAATCCAATTTTTAGTTCTAATGACGGACGAATGGATATCTCAACTAATTACTACTTGGACAAGATTGAAAGTCCGGCTTCATTTTTATCATGTTCTAACCATGTACTATATGTAAAAACACTCGTACTTAGGCAATATGAGGCGAAAAAATTGAACGCGGAAAAATATTTGCAATATATCAAACTAACCATAAAGAAGGGTTGGTGTGCGAGAGGATTATACATTTGTGAATAACCTATTTTTCAAAGAACTAATTGAGATTCCGTAAAAACAAATTAAGCTTCATGATAATTTATCAATGAATAACTTTTTTGGGAAACCAATGTTGGTTGAAAAAACCTTCAGGCCAAAAAAGACCCCATCATATAGCTATAACAATCAAGGGTCGGGGTAAGACTTTGGATCCTCCAACTTCGCCGAGGAAGAGGCACAATGATGGACGGCCGTGGTCCTACCAAGACGTATACAAATCCAACTTTTAGTTCTAATGAAGGGAGAACAGATGCCTTAAATCAACCACAATTTATTATAAATCAATGTAACTCTAGTTCAGAGAATCAACAGCACATGCTAAAAGACACTGATTGTTACTTGGGAAGATTGAATGTTGGGCTTCGTTTATGTCAGGTCCAACCACGTACTTGATAGGAAAACACTCTTACTTTGGCAATATAAAGCGAGGAAATCGAACCGCCGATGAATATTGGCAATATCTCAAACTAACCATGTAGAAGGGTTTGTGTGCGAAGGGATTATACATTTGTGAAAAACCTACTTATCAAAGGACTAATGAATATTTCCTAAATACCAATTAAGCTTCATGATAACGTATCAATGAATGACATATTTGGGAAACCAAGGTTTGTGGGAAAAACCTTAAGGCTAAAAAGACCGTATTCAATAGCTTTAACAATCAAGGGTCGGGGTAAGACTTTGGACCCTCCAACTTCGTCGAGGATGAGGCACTATGATGGGCGGCGGTGGTCCTAACAAGACGTATTCAAAGCTAACTTTTAGTTCTAATGAAGGGAGAAAAGCTGCCTCAAATCAACCACAATCTATCAGAAATAATTGTAACTCTATTCAAAGAATCAAGAGCATATGCAAAAGGAGACTGATTGCTACTTGGGGAAGATTTAATGTTGGGATTTGTTAGTGTAATGTTCCAACCACGTACCTGATGGAAAAACTCTTGTACTTAGGCAATGTGAGGCGAGGAAATTGAACCGGGGATAAATATAGGAAATATCTATAACTAACCATGAAGAAGGGTTGGTGTGCGAGAGGATTATACATTTGTGAAGAAACTATTTACCAAAGGACTAATGGATATTCCCTAAAAACAAATTAACCTCCATGATAATGTATCAATGAATGACTTATTTTGGAAACCAAGGTTGGTTGAAATAACCTTAAGGCCAAAAAAGACCCCATCCTATAGCTTTAACAATCAAGGGTTGGGGTATGGCTTTGGATCCTCCAACTTCACCACGGAAGAGGCACAATGATAGTGGGTCGTGGTCCTACCAAGACGTACTCAAAAACAACTTTTAGTTCAAATGAAGGGAGAATAGCTGCCTCAAATTAACCACAATCTATCGGAAATCAATGAAACTATATTCAAAGAATCAAGAGGACATGCTAAAATAGACTGATTGCTACTTGGGAAGATTGAATGTCGGGCTTCATTTGTGTCATGGTCTAACCACGTACTTGATGGGAAAACACTCGTACTTAGGCAATATGAGGCAAGGAAATCGAACCGCAAATGAATATTAGCAATATTTCAAACTAACCATGTAAAAGGGTTGGTGAGCGAGAGAATTATACATTTGTGAAGAACCTATTTATCAAAGGACTAATAGAGATTCCCTAAAAGAAATTAAGCTTCATGATAATGTATCAATGAATGACTTATTTGGGAAACCAAGGTTGGTTGAAAGAACCTTCAGGCCAAAAAACACCCCATCCTATAGCTTTAACAATCAATGGTCGGGGTACGACTTTGGATCCTCCAACTACACCAAGGAAGAGACACTATGATGGGTGGCTGTGGTCCTACCCAGACGTATTCAAAACCAACTTTTAGTTCTAATGAAGGGAGAACGGTTGCCTTAAATCAACCACAATATATCGGGAATCAATGTAACTCTATTCAAAGAATCAAGAGAACAAGCCAAAAGAGATTGATTGCTACTTGCGAAGATAGAATGTCAAGCTTCATTTGTGTCATGGTGTAACCACGTACTTAATGGGAAAACACTCGTATTTAGGCAATATGAGGCGAGGAAATCGAATCGCAGATGAATATTTGCAATATCTTGAACTAACCATGAGGAAGGGTTGGTGAGCGAGACGATTATACATTTGTGAAGAACCTATTTATCAAAGGACTAATAGAGATTCCCTAAAAACAAATTAAGCTTCATAACAATGTAACAATGAATGACTTATTTGGGAAACCAAGGTTGGTTGAAAGAACCTTCAGGTAAAAAAAATACCCCATCCTATAGCTTTAACAATCAAGGGTCGGGGTAAGACTTTGGATCCTTCAACTTCACCGAGGAAGAGGCACAATAATGGGCGGCTGTGGTCCTACCAAGATGTATTCAAAACCAACTTTTAGTTCTAATGAAGGGAGAACAGCTGCCTCAAATCAACCAAAATCTATCGGAAAATCAATGTAACTCTATTCACAGAATCAAGAGCACATGCTAAAAGAGATTGATTGCTACTTGGGAAAATTGAATGTCGAGCTTCATTTGTGTCATGGTCTAACCACTTACTTAAGGGGAAAATACTCATATATGAGGCGAGGAAATCAAACCGTAGATGAGTATTGGAAATATCTCGAACTAACCATGAAGAAGGGTTTGTGTGCGAGAGGATTATACATTTGTGAAAAACTTATTTATCAAAGGACTAATAGAGATTCCCTAAAAAAAATTAAGCTTCATGATGATGTATCAATGATTGACTTATTCGGGAAACCAAGGTTGGTTAAAAGAACCTTCAGGCAAAGAAAAACCCCATCCTATAGCTTTAACAATCAATGATTGGGGTAAGACTTTGGATCCACCAACTTCACCGAGGAATAGGCACTATGATGGGCGGACGTGGTCCTACCAAGAAGTTTTCAAAACCAACTTTTAGATCTATTGAAGGGAGAACACTTGCCTCAAATCAAACACAATCTATCGGAAATCCATGTAACTCTATTCAAAAAATCAAGAGCACATGCTAAAAGAGATTGATTGCTACTTGGGAAGATTGAATGTCGAGCTTCCTTTGTGTCATGGTCTAACCACGTACTTGATTGGAAAACACTCGTACTTAGGCAATTTTAGGTGAGGAAATCGAACCGCGGATGAATATTGGCAATATCTCAAACTAACCATGAAGAAGGGTTGTATGCGAGAGGATTATACATTTGTGAAAAACCTTTTCATCAAAGGACTAATAGAGATTCCCTAAAAAAAATTAAGCTTCATGATAATGTATCAATGAATGACTTATTTGGGAAACCAAGGTGGGTTGAAAAACCTTCTGGCCAAAAAAGACCCCATCATATAGCTTTAACAATCAAGGGCCAGGGTAAGACTTTGGATTCTCCAACTTTGCCGAGGAATAGGCTATGATGGGCGGCTGTGGTCCTACTAAGACGTATTCAAAACCAAATTTTAGTTCTAATGAAGTGAGAACAGCTACCTCAAATCAACCACAATCTATTGAAAATAATTGTAACTCTATTCCAAGAATCAAGGGCATATGCCAAAAGAGACTGATTGCTACTTAGGGAAGATTGAATGCTGGGCTTTGTTTGTGTAATTTTCCAACCACATACTTGATGCAAAAACTCTTGTAATTAGGCAATGACAGGCAAGGAAATCGAACCGTGGATAAATACAGGAAATATCTAGAACTAACCATGAAGAAGGGTTAGTGTGCGAGAGGATTATACATTTGTGAAGAACATATTTATCAAAGGACTAATGGAGATTCCCTTAATACAAATTAAGCTTCTGGAAAATGTATCAATGAATAAATTATTTGGGAAACTAAGGTTGGTTGAAAGAACCTTCAGGCCAAAAAAGATCCCATCCTATAGCTTTAACAGTCAAGGGCCCGGGTAAGACTTTGGATCGTCAAACTTTGCCGAGGAAGAGGCACTATGATAGGCGGCCG
>JAULKK010322939.1:0-11289 GCA_032355705.1 Rubia peregrina | reverse complement strand
TATATTTTCTATCATACCATTTGTTCACAAATTGCCAACACAATTAATCCATGAGATGTATATCTGACTTTACAAGTTGTACTGTGTGTGACTTTTTATTCTCATTAGTTTGTTGTTGATTGTTTGTTTTGAATTAGGAATTGCATGTGTTTACTTATATGTTGCACCTGTTAGTAACCAGTGTGTATTTGTTAGTTGTAATGTGTATGACTTTTTTCTCACTAATTTGTTGTTGATTGTTCCTTTTGAATTAGGAACTGCATCTGTTTACTTATATGTTGCACCTGTTAGTATTCAGTGTGTACTTGTACGTGTATGACTTTTTATTTTCATTTGTTGTTGATTGTTCATTTTGAATTCAAAAATGCATTAGTTTACTTATATGTTACATGTGTTAGAATCCATTGTATACTTGTTAGTTGGACTGTGTATGACTTTTTACTTGCATTTGTTGTTTATTGTTCATTTTGAAATAGGAACTGTTTATGTTTACTTATATGTTAGTATTCAATGTGTATGACTATTTGCAGGAGTTGGATCTAAACTTGAAGCGAGGAATAAAAAAATATTGAACATTGGACTCCACAAGACGTTCCAGCACGAAGAGGATCCAGATGAAGATGACATTGAACTTGAGGAATTCGAAGATGATTCACCCTCGAAGATTGATAATTAATTCTTAGTATTAGAAATTGTTAGTTAATCTAGATATGAATACTATTGTGTTTTAGAAAATCTTAATTGTCTCTTCCTAATAGGGGTTCTCCTTTAAAAAAATATATCTGCACCGCAACTCTTCTTCTTCTTCAATCCTTTTCCCCATCTTCCCATTAGAGGAGATGGGGAACAACAGTTTATTTTAATTTATGTTTCTGTTATTCAATAAGTGTGAGATTTATCCCCACATATTAGTTTTGTTCTTCGAACTGATC
The DNA here is from genome assembly GCA_032355705.1 of Rubia peregrina. Classification (NCBI taxonomy): domain Eukaryota; kingdom Viridiplantae; phylum Streptophyta; class Magnoliopsida; order Gentianales; family Rubiaceae; genus Rubia; species Rubia peregrina. The sequence goes on along the minus strand of JAULKK010322939.1, from coordinate 10,357 downwards.
GATTAGATCGTTATGTTCATGATGATAGCTTGATTTAGTTATTCACGTTGATGTATTGTTCTCAATCTGCTTTACGGATCGTGTGTTCATAATTTCGTCTGTGGTTTTACTTTTGGTTTTCCATTAATTTGGATCATATATGTGTCAGATCTGTGTTTTTCAAGGTGTTCACAGTTTGTACAACATAGATCGTGGTTGGATCAAGTGGTGTTACAGTTGTAGAAGATCCCTGTTTGGCGCAGTTATGATAATGCGTGATATGATCCTCTTTTCCAAGTGGTCATGATTTCGCAGGAAGCAAGTTAATATCCCCAAGGGCATTGTTACAGTTTTTTATTGGATCTCTGATCTGTAGTAGTACAGACGATCAGTCTGGTTGACATGTAATTTAAATATTCTTGTAATATGTTAGTTATTGCTAGAGGCTGGTTAGGTTGGATGTCAATTCCACTCATTGTAATCGCCGCTTGACGTTTTTCCCAGAATCTTGGAATGATTGATTGTTTTTCATAAAAAGAAAGAAAGATATGAATACTATTGTAATTTAAGTTCCTTGAATAAATAATGTTTTTCAATGAAGAACGAATACACTTATGTTAAATTTAATGTTCTTTTCATATCCTACATTGGTATATGGTTTAGTTTTGCACTCATATTTTTATTACCAAATCCTTTATTTTCCTCTTCTTTTTTATTGCATAACCACCTTCAGGTTCTAATAAGTAAAAGGGCTGATAATGTCGCCTTTAAAACTATTTGGTTGACCAAAACACGAGCACTTGTAGTATTTATACCGTGTCTTCCCTTTACCGTTCAGATGTTGAGAGTCTTTGTTGTAGGTGAAACCAACAACATTTGGATGCTTTTTATTGCTTCTATATCTTTTGCTTTCATGCTGTCAAGACTTTTCGTGACATTTGTTTGATTTCAATTAGGCAAATCAGCTCATGTGTTTGAAAAAAAAATACAAGTGTACAGTAATCATTACATTTTGTAAGGTATTAAATGCAATGTATATGAACATTTGAAACACTGCAAAATCATGTAACCTCTATTTTGTGTATGATAAGAACTACTATTTGTATGCTAACCTATGCATGTTTTAACAAAACAGAAACGAAACATAAAGTAACTTATACTCTAAAAAGTACATGTTGTAAAGTACATGTTGCTAACCTATGCATGTAGGCTAACCCTGCATGTTTTAAAATCAAATGCTTGTTTGTATTTAAAAAGTACATGTTGTAAAGTAATCAATGCACATTTATATAACAGTTTTTAAATTGTTAGATTTTATCTCATATATTTTGTGCATTGTAACATATGCTAGTTTTTTACTAACATATGCATGTTTTAGCAAAAAAGAAACAATTCATAACCCAACTTATACACTAAATCCTAGAAAATTTTCACAATTCATTTATAGTTTCAAAACAACTGCATATTTGAATGCAAACGATACATCTTGTAAAGTAATAGATGCATAACCTATATGAAAATTTTCAGCAGTAGTTGGTTCATTTTTCTAATGTTCGCCACATGTTTTTACATGTTCATAGAAGTTGAATTCACAGAGTCACTGCTTCAAAGATTTCATTCATGTGAAATGCTACTACAAAAGGTCTGTAATTGCTGCAGCTACGTTGTTAAGCATAGTTCAAAGCCGTTGATCTCTAAGAGGTGAAATTTCAGTCTGTTCGAACTGAATTTTGTTCAATTCACATTGAAATTTAGTATATTGAATTTTTCTGACATAGAGGCTACGTGAATTTTTGTTGATTTCAATTTCGACTAGGTCTTCGTTGTTGGGGATTTGAACATCTTGTAGGTCATATTCCATCGGGGGACTGGGTGGTGGGGGATTCATCGAGATGGCAAAGAAACAGAGAAGAAGAAGAAACGAGGAAGGAACGACATAGATTATAATGGAGAATGAACAGCTAAAATTGGAATGGAGTTGTGTAAAGAAAAAGGAAAAAATTATGAAGAAAGAATCTAGGCAAAGAAAAGGAAACTAGGAAAAAATTACGAAGAAGGGAAAAGGTCTGAAAGGATTTTCTTATGACCCGAACTGCATTTCTTTTAACCTGGCCAGACCCAATTAATTTTCCTTCCCTAAATTTTCAAATTAATTAAATCCCTAATATGTTCTTAGCTTATGGACATGTCACATTTCAAAAGACTTTTTCTATACTCTATACTTCAACCCAAGGGTTTACACTTTTTTATTATTATTCTCAATGTATATTTAACAATTAATAAATTTAATTATATAGTAGCATATAAAAATATAATATTTAAAAAGTACACGCTATAATATTCTTATGCTTTATAGAAACTAGAATGTTCCAACCTTCAATATTTTTGGACTGAATGGAATTTCCTGAAATGTGACTAAACCTATAATACCTCAACAGAGAAGGGACTTAACATGATATTCTTCTAATAATCTACGTAGAAATGTTTTATACTGTCCCAATATATTTTTTAAAATAAGACTATTGTATAATATTTTTAAGGTCAAGAGAATTTAATTTATTATTTAGTTGGCATTTGTGAACTAATTTGGAAACAAACAAAATTGCATGTTAGAACATATGGAAAGAAAAAGCCTAACTGGTTTTAATCGAATATCGAATATTGCATGGATATTGATTTATGAAAGATTGAAGATTTTGAAATATTGATTTAGGTGTGTAATTGAAGCATATTGGATTTATGGAAAATCCCTATGATTCAGGAATTGGGTTTGTGGAATATTATGGGATATGTTGAGAGAAGGAAAATACTTTTATTTAAGAAATTGAGATACGTTTCAGAAGCAGATATGGAATCGAAATATTGTGGAAACAAATGTGGAGATTTTCAATCTGCTCATGGATTATTAATAGAGGATATCACAGCTGTGTTACTCACGAATTACATAGCAAAAAATTGCATCCAAATTTTCTATTTTTCCCTGAGTACTGCGAGAGACAGAATACATATGTTCCAACATACCGTATATGTTGATCAAGTTCAGAGTCATATGTCTGGCGGAGGAGATCCAGCCTCGATGCATTTTGAATGCAGGGGGAGTCAGATTAAGGCGGATCGGTAGCAAGGGGAGTTTGCAGAATTCACATATTATAATTAGATAAGATAATTATAATTTTATTGTGTACTTTGTACTATATCTTTTTTATTAGTGGATTCATTCTGAACTGGGTTAGGCCTCACAGACGTAGGTGATTTTCACCAATTTGTGTAACCAAGTTTTGCATATTTATGCTTTAATTTACTGCATACTTAGTTAGATAGGTTATGTTGGAACACGGTAGTAATTATTGAATTAACTAGGTGAAACCAAATTTTGGTATCAGAGCTAAGTCACTTATTCTTACCTTGTTTGTGTTAAGAAAATTGTGATATGGTTTTACCAATGGTGACCAAAGAATGAGCTTCTGTGTCTCGGTCATCACTTCTGGAAGGAACAAACTACAACTACTTGAAGGCATGCATGGGAGTTTTTATAACTCAATTGATGAGCCGACATGGCATTGTTTTGAAACATAATGGAATCAACCAATTGAAGAAGAAAAATCTAGTTCAAAGAAAGGAGAATCGGATTTGAGGAAACTTAAACTCAAAACTAAGTCATCATGGACTTCTTATGAACTGAAGGCTTCAATGGAAAATTCCAAAGCATTGAATGTTTTCTTCACAACAGTGGATGAAAATAAGTTTAAGCTCATCTCCACATGTCATCAGGCAAAGAAAACATGGGATATTTTTACAGACAATGCATGAAGGAACAAGTCGTGTACGTGAATCAAAACTAAAAATGTTGGCTACAAAGTTTGAAGAATTGAAGATGGAGGAAAATGATACTATTGCAGTGTTTAGTGGAAAACTAAGAGACATCACCAATATGGCATATCAACTTGGAAAATTTTAAAAGGATTCCAAAATGGTGAAAATGACCTTGAGATCACTTCCTCAAAGATTTTATATGAACGTTGCAGCAATAGAAGAAGCAAGAGATGTAGCCATCATAACTTTAGATGAACTAAGAGGATCACTGAAAATCTATGAGATGATGATGGAACAGCCTAAAAAGAAAGCTCAAAATAATTTGCCTTTCAAAAAATTGTCATCAAGAATTAGTCATGAAGTTGATAGTGATGATGGTATTGAAGAGCTTGCATTTATCATCAAGAATTTTTCGAGAATGCTGGAAAATTGGTGAATACAAAATCACAAGATAGATTCAGCGGTAATGGACCTCGGGCACAAGACCTTGGTAATAATCATGGAACAAACCAATCAGTAGTTTTCAAGAAATCAGAGTGGTGAAATGAAGCATCCATGAATAATTCAATGTAGATATGTGAGGGATATGAACACATCCAAGTTGAATATGCTAATACTCGAAAGAAACAAGACAAATTCTATATAACTTCATGGAGTGAAGATGAAGAAGAGGAAAACGATGAAGAGGAACTTACCAGCAATTATATAGCATTTGGAGCAAAAATTCATGATAGATCAGATACTGATGATGTGTGTTCCAACATGACAAAGACAGATAAGGTTGTATGTTCTAACATAGAAAAGTCAGGTTTTGACAACTCCTCTAGTGATGAGAAAGGCTAGGATATGAGTGATGAATAAATCTACACTGCATATGAAAATATGTATGAGATGTGGCTGAAAGTTGTTGACACAAATAAAGTGTTGAAAACAGAGAAAAATCAACTAGCAGAGAAGGAGAAGTAATTGCTAGTTCTAATTATAGAACTCAAAAGAGAAACAGAAGAATTGAAATTGAATCTAAGTTGAACAACTAAGAGAGCTGAGATGGCTGAGGCAGCAATTACCAAGTTGAACATGGGTAAGGCGAAACTAGATGACATGCGGACTCTGGGGAAGAACTTTGGAAATCAACAAGGAATTGACTATGACAACCCTTCGAGCAACATTGTATACTTCAAGTTAGAGGTCCAAGACATGAAGATAAAAGTGATAAGACACGACAACTCAAACCTCTTATTTGTAGCTACTGTATTTATCAAGGCCACACTGAGGATCAATGCTTTAAATTACTCAGAGACATCATGAATAGACGACAACTGTCTGCATGTTCCAACATAGACGATGTCCAACAATCAAGGATGGTCAGAAAGTATGAGTTTATAAATGCGCTAATACTTGTCTTGTTGCTCATACTTCTCATATTGTACACTCTAGAGATTCATGGTTCTTTGATAGTGGGTGCTCTCGACATATGAGTGGAACTCGGGAATATCTGACAAAATTCAAACCATATGAGAATGTATTTGTTACTTTTGGCGACAGAAAGAAGGGTCGAGTAGTTGGAATGGGTGTACTGCAAATTAAGGAATTCCCTATATTTACAAGTGTTCTTGTTGTTAAAGATATGAAGGCAAACCTATTGAGTATAAGTCAATTTTGTGATCACAATATGATTGTAGAGTTTCATAAAGACAAATGCATAGTGAAACATGGTGAAGATAAAGTACTCTCAGGTATTCGATCATCAGATAACTGTTACATGCTAGAACAAGCAGTGAAATATCTGAGTTCAAAAAAGATGAAGGAACCTTGTGGCACATGAAGTTTGGTCATATCAACTACAAAACCCTAATAAAAATTTCCAACTTGAAGGCAGTACGAGGTATGCCTACACTCACTAGCAAAAAGGGAATTGTGTGCGGATCATGCCAACAAATTCGATCACCTCACTCATCAGTTCAGTATATCACCACCTCAAGGAATATTGAATTACTTCATATGGATTTAATAGGTTCAGTCAATACACCTAGTGTGAGTGTTAAGAAGTATATTTTTGTGTGTATTGACAATTTTTCCAGATACACTTGGGTGGCATTTCTGAAAGAAAATTTTGATATTATGGATGTCTTCAGAAGCTTGGTGATCAAATTACTGATGAAGAAAGGAATTTCGGTCGGAAAGATTGGCAGAATTTGTAGTGATCATGCCAGGGAATTTGAAAATTCTCACTTTAGTAATTTCTGTGATAAACTTGGCATTTAGCATAAATTCTCTGCACCAATCACTCCTCTGCAGAATGACATTGTGGAAAGGAAGAACAAGACTATTCAATAAATGGCTTGAGTCATGCTAGTTGGGAGAGTAATTCACAAGAAAATATGGGAAAAAGCCATCAATATAGCTTTCTATACTATAAATCAAGTTTATCTTTGTCCATTTACAAGAAAAACATCGTATGAAATATAGAAGGGTAGAAAGTCAAATGTCTCACATTTTTATGTGTTCGGAAGCAAGTGCTACATTCTCAGAGATAGAAATCAACTAGCCAAGTTTCACAGCCGTAGTGATGTGGGAATTTTTCTCAAATATTTTGTGAACAACCTCGCTCATCGAGTGTACAATCTTCGTACAAATACTATTATGGAATCCATAAATGACATCACAGATGATTATGATGATAATAAAGTATCCATTGAAAGAGAAGAGGAACCAGATTTAGGCTATGTTCCAACACAAAATAGTCCACCTGACCAGCCAGACTATGTTGGAACATAGGAATAACTAGAGAGTTCGGCCGAGCTTGAAGAAGTAGAGTATGTTGGAACATCCATTCATACTCCAAAGTCTCATTTTCCAACACATGTGCAGCTTGAACCTAGAATCAAGAGAACTCGTACTATCCCTTGGGTAAACTATAGAGAACTTGCATAATCACAATGTATCATTTCTCTTATTGAACCAAAAAACTTCAAAAATCTCTACATGATGAATATTGGATTAGTGAAATGCAAGAAGAACATGGGCAATTTGAACGCAATGATGTATGGTACCTCACTCCTCGTCCTAAAGGTGTAGTGTTATTGGTACCAAGTGGATCTTCAAGAACAAATATGATGTTGATGGCCACGTTACTAGGAATAAAGCAAGACTAGTTGCTCAGGGGTATACTCAATTTGAAGGATTTGATTTTGATGAGGCATTCGCACGAGTTGCCAGTTTAGAATCTATTCGGATTTTACTTGTTATTGCTTGCACTATGAAATTTACGTTGTACCAGATGGATGTCAAAAGTGATTTTCTAAATGGCGTGATTAATAAATAAGTGTACGTTGAACAATCTAAAAGATTTGAGGATCCTCATTATCCACATTATGTGTATCGACTCAAAAAATCATTTTATGGACTTAAACAAGCACCAAGCGCATGGTATGAGCTTCTCACTACCTTTCTCATTCAGAAAGATTATCGTCGATAGGGAGTAGATCGCACCTTTATTTGGAATTTTTAAGGCTCGGGACAGAAATCACTATTTATGAACACTATGATAAGCAATATCTCTGTGAATTTTATTCAAATTTGATGGCTGGAAATTTAGAGAGTGATTCTTCATGGTATGATAGGGCCTATGTAAGATGCAAGATCATAAATTTCTCAATTGGGAAGATTAACAGCCTGTTGGGACTAAAAACTCCAGATTTTATTGGGGTATTTTCTAATGAGCCGGGAGTCTCTAATGACTTGATTTTAGCTAAGATATTAGGTGGGTATAAATCCCAGTGGCCACCTACAGGATACTCTCAAGCATCCTCCTTGTTCTCTAAATACTTCTATCTGTATTAGTTGGCTGTGAACAGATGGATGTCATCCAGTAACACCACTGCAAATGGTAATGTTGTTGTACTGTGTTGGAACACAAAAGCTAGTCAACCTGCGCTTGCTCATACAACAGTGTACAACAAGATATATCTTCCAAGGCCTAGCATTCATTGGTATATCCCAATCTTAATTATGTCCTAGTTAGGAGTGAAATAGTAAAGGCTGATTCTAAGGATGAAATTGTGAAGAGTGAACCTCTTCGGCCAAATATAGCGGACCTTTGAGTTAAGGAAGGTGCCTGATCTGCCATGGAATCCTACATCTCCATCCTCTGGGAATGATGAGAAGAATGCCAAACTTGTGGCCTTGAATGAAAGGTTGAGAGCTATCACTATACATATATCTGCATTGGAGGCAGAAAAGACAAGGATTGAAGCAGAGAAGGCTCAGCTGGAAGCACATATTTTTGTTTCTGAACAAAATTGAAGTTTATGAACTGGCTATTTTCCAACATAGATCAATTATTGGTTTCAGGGGGAGCAGATTTTATAGTTAGTTTGTTTTTCGTTCTCTGTGTTTTTGTTTGTTGTTACCTTTGGCATGTTCATGGCCCTAGGGGGAGAATTATTTTTGTGGATTTTGGATATTATTTTGTGGTGATGTAATCTAAATTATTGGTATTCTAGATTTCTGGAATTCTGGTTTTCTTTGGTATTCGTATTGATTCAGATCTGGTGATGAGTATATGTTCCAACATGATGGGATTATGGAAGATTTAGGTTGTGGAGGTTGAGAGTTTTATCTTTGTGCTTTTAATTCCAAAATGATTGGGTCTACAAACTGCCAAAGGGGAAGATTGTAGAGTCAAGAGAATTGCATTTATTATTTAGTTGGTATTTGTAAACTGATTTGGAAAAGAAAATTTCTCATAATGGAAGATACAGAAAGCTGCCTAACTGGTCAGAATATTGCGATAATATTGATTTATGAAAGATTGAAGATTTCAAAATATTGATTTAGGTGTGTAATTGAAGCATATTGGATTTATGGAAATTCCCTATGATTAAGGAATTGGGTTTATGGAATATTATGCGATATGTTGAGATAATGAAAATCCCTTTATTCAAGGGATTGAGATATGCTTCAGAAGAAGATATGGAATCAAAATATTGTGGAGACAAAGGTGGATTAGAATGTCTCATGGACTATAAATACTGCTGTGTTACTCATGAATTACATAGCGAAAATATGCATCCATATTTTCTATTATTTCAAGAGTACTGCTAGAGTCAGAATATATATGTTCCAACATACCGTAATCTGTTGATCAAGTTACGAATTATATGCCTTAATTTCTCAGGAGGAGGAGATCTACCGCCGACGAGTTTCGAGGTCAGATGAAGTATGATCAAGGCAAATCGGTAGCAAGGGGAGCTCACAGAATTCACATATTATAAGATAAGTATAATTGTATGGTGTACTTTTTACTATATCTTTCTGATTAGTGGATTCATTCTGAACTGGGCCTGCAGATGTAGGTGATTTTCACCAAACTGCATAACCATGTTTTGTGTGTTTATGCTATACTTTATTGCATACTTGGTTTGATAGGTTATGTTGGAACATGGTACTCCCTCTGTCCCAGTTCAAGCTGCACACTTTTTGTTCAACTTTCTCAAGATACATTTGACCATAAATTTTAACCAGTATATAGATACAAATATTATTATGTGAGATATCATTGGATTTTCTGCATGATATATTTTCTAAACATCAAATTTTAATACACCACTATTATACATAAATAAAGTTATTATTGGTCAAACATGGTATGAGAAAGTTGACCAAAAAGTGTGCAGTTTGAACTGGGACGGAGGGAGTAGTAATTATTGAATTAATTAGGCAAAATCAAATATCAATATTCCAAAAGCATTTTGGTATCTTGTCAATTGAACCACTTCAAATATCAAATTCATACGCATTTTTGGAAGATCACAAGTCTGAACAGAATCATAGTTGGATGTGGAAGTAGATCAATTGATTAAAGGACAGAATGAGGGGAAAACTACTTGGCTTTGTTCTGAAAAATGGAAAATTCACAATCTCAGAAGCTTATATTTTTTTGAAGGGGGGTGGAGTTCTGGATCCATTTGCAAGAGTGTTATGGTGTTCTAAATTGAAACAAAAGCAAAGTTTCTTCTTATGGATGTTGAAAAGGAAACTGGCTACTGTAGATAGGCTCCTGGCATTTAACATTCTTAAAACTCCCCAGCTTTGTGTTTTATATAACCACGAGCAAGATGATGCAGATCATGTCTTCATCAGATGTGGATTCAGTAAAGGTTTATTTAAACTACTGCAAATCCGTGATGTATTTAATCTGAAGAGGTGTTTGAAAAACTGGTTGATCAAAAGGCAACAAATGAGAGTAAAATTAATGGTTAAAGGATTGAATCATTTATGGGAGGAAAGAAATTTAAGAATTTTAGAGGGGAAAGAAAGGAAAGTGGAGGAAATAGAGATGGTGGTGAAGGAGGAAGCAAACCGGATAGCAATTAGTGTATAGTATTGATTCAGTTATGATTTCGGCTTGAGCAGGGGAACTTGGAGTACTTGAAATAGATTGGGTATATGAACATTGATCTCTAAATTCTTAGGGTTGTTAATCAGTGGCGGAACTAGGACTGGATCTTGGGCAGGGCTGGCCCGGGACTGGGCGGGGCTAGCCGGGGCGGGGCTAGGCGGG
>JAULKK010322930.1:0-11289 GCA_032355705.1 Rubia peregrina | reverse complement strand
TTCAACATTCCTAATTACTATTCCAGCCTTTGGTGAGATGGATGGTTTGAAAGATGCATCAGTGTTTACAATGTATCCCATATCTGGTGGCTTCCATTTAATTATCCTAATGATCTTAAGCCTAGGGATTTTTTGCACAGGCAAGAATCCCTTTGCATCCAGCAAATCATAGTCAGAGTACCTCTTTTTAGGGTTTGATTGTGAAAACATCTACCAGCCATCTATTTAAATCTGCCTTCATTCTAGTAATGGAAAGTTTTTTGTTATCATAGATGAAATAGCATCTTGCTTTCCAAATTATGAAGCATATGAATGAAAGGATTAAATTGAAAGAATTAAATACATGGCTATATAACCAGAACTATGAGAGCTTATCAAAAATCATATCTAAGAATGGATCTGTGATGTCCAGCAGTTGATAAGCATATGACAACAGACTAGCTGATAATGAACAAAGGTTAAATAAATGGTTCATAGTTTCAGATTCCTGTAAGTACAGAGACCATCTAGATATATTAACAATCCCCATCCTTCCCAAAATATCATCTAGAGGCAACATATTGTTTATTAATCTCAGACATAGAAAACAACTTTCCGAGGTAGAAGTTTGTTCCATACCTTATTCAGAGAAGATGATTGTAGCCTCTTATTCCGGAGCAATTCATATGCAGAAGAGACAAAGAACTTACCTGTCATTGCTGGTTTCCACATCAACTGGTCCTGCAAATCAGTGAAGAAATTGTCTTGCAATATATATGAACATACAAAATTATCTAATCCCAGTCTAAGGTCATTTATAATGTGGTCCCTTTGATCACTGAATTCCTTAATCGTGATATAAGAATGTGGGATTTCTGTGTCATTACTCCATACACCTGCAAGGAAACCTAATTGAGTTCAATTTGCTATCCAAAAGTTACAGTTACCTCTGCCAATAAGAACACACGAGTTGTCTATAGTAGTTTGATCAATTTTCACAGTTCTCTTCCAAGGATCCGAAGATCTGGATGAATTTGGCAATGAACAAATCATGTTTGACCACATATTGGATCCTAACTGTAGTTTCCACCACAATTTGAGGGAGAATCTATCTAAAATGAAAGATAATCCCTCAACTGAAGTCCATTTTCCAAGTAGGGGTAGCTTAATCTATCCCATCTTCTCCAGTGTCTTTTCTGGGTTCCATCCTTGTTAGTTCCTCATATAAAGTCAAGACATAACTATTCCATTTTATGGATCACTAATGTTGAGGGTGCCATAACACACCAAGTGCGTTGAGGAATAGCTGCAAGGACATGCTTAACTAGAGTTGTTCTACCAGCCTGATTAAGAAGCTTTGAATTCCAGATCTTTATCTTAGCATTCATTTTCTCAATCAATGTTTGAAAGTAGACATTAAATTTCCTACCCTTAAAAATGGTTATCCCCAGGTACAAAAAAAGAAAGACCTCCTGAGTCATTTTTGTAACATTACCGATCCTATCCCTTGTAGCCTTGCTTTTTTTTATTCCACACATAAAAGGATTCCCCAGAAAGTTTTATATCTCTCCTATCCCATTTCATGAATGTCAAAACTAGTGATTCTCCATTGCTAATGAATGACCAATAAATGTCTTGGAACTTTATGGCTATGGCTGATAAAATAACCATACTTGACAAATTAGTTTCGATAGAGGAACTTTGTCAATACTTTACAAATATGTTCCCAGAAGATGTTCAAAACTCAATTTTTTTTATGAATGAAACAATTGGTCAGAAATTGACAGTTACGATATCGGAACCAATCCGGTCTATTGAAACGAAGGTTGATTTTTGAGGTTATTTTTGGAAAATCTGTTACGAGCTCAGAACAGGATCAAAGACTTAATAAGAAAGACCAATTTTTTAGTTACAAACTCAGAACTACAGCTCTGAGATCCGATGTCATTTCATGACCTAATCCGGTCTATTGAACGAAATAACTTGATTTTTGATGTTATTCTCAGAAAATCTCTTATAAATTAGGAACATGATCATATACTTAATTTAAAATAATGACTTTTGTTGTTATGATCTCAGAACAGAATCAGAAACTTGATTTGAAACCATGAGTTTGGCTGTTACGAGCCTTGACGTCATTTTAGGAACCAATTTGCCCAAAAGACTATGCAAATTCTATTCGAAGGAAAAATCTCAAGAATTTATTCTGGACTTGAAACTGAAAATTGGATCAGTGTACTTAAAAGCTTTGAAACCAGTTTGAAGTTAGGAACAAAAAATATGACTCTTGTTAAATAACCACGAATTAGTTCCGCACTCAGAACCGATGTGCCTATATAAAAAACCACAAATAAAGATTCATTCTTAAAAACCCTAAAGCCATTTTCAACATTGGAACTCCATCGCTCAACCAAATTTAAATCCTCACACACCTAGGAAACATCTCATCATGTCATCTTCAAATTATAATGCATCGGTTCGTGGCGTCAGTCCAAATCCATAAGAAGAAGCCAACCGAGGAATCCGGGCTACGAAGCAAGGTTTGTTTCTCATGAAGCCCAAACTAGATTCAATGTTTTAAGGGAAGATAGAAAATTAATAGATTCCTATATCCTAGATTTGAATGTGTACAAGAGCATAGGGTTAGTGAACCCCATTTAGTTTTTTAAGATCAACATGTGCTTAAACTTCTTATTTTGAATGAATGAGATATGTTAATTTTATGCCAATTTTCATGAGGTGGAGGGTTTAAATAGTTATTGGACTAGGGTGAATGAGTTTAATGTTGAGATTAGCCCATGGATTATCAATAAAAAATATGAATGCCCATATAAGGGTCTGGAAGATGTTTACCCCCAAGTGGAGGATGGGTCTTTAGATGACGTTTATCATAGGGGGAATGGCTTCCTAATGATGAATATCTTAGTATTAACCCAATTGCGTGTATTGTGAAGTACTTTAGATGCAATCCTCATGATCTAGGTAGACCAGAATTGTTTGATCTCAAGGAACTCAAAATAGACCAACCTATTGTGTACGAGATAACAACTCGGTCGATAGTACCCACTCCCGGTCACATCACCAAACCAAATTACTCGACTCTGATGATGTTATAATATGTCATTGAGAGACCCAAAGTTAATCTAGACTCTGCAATTTTTAAGCACACGATGTGTGTAGGCTACATCGAAGAGATTAATCAAGAATCTACATTATGGCAACTTGATTATGTTGATCTTTCCTGATGTGAACGGGTTGGCTTTTCATGGGGAGGAGAAGGCTTGCAAGTACTTTTACAAGCAGTACTTTTTGAAGAAAAAATGGATACTATATAAGAACAAGTGGTGTCACTGAAAGATAGATGCGGCCGAACCTCACAAGAGAGAAAGGGTTGAAGAAGATACATTTACTGCTTTAAAAATATATCTACATTAAATAATTATATTTTATTAATTTTTATTTGTAAAATGATTTCGCAGAGGAGTCTAACCTTAAATTTATTGAGAGCATGAAGAATTTCTTGAGACGTGTTCACAACGAAGTATCCCAACTCAAGGAGCATTTATGGAAGCTAGAGAATAAACAACATGCTTATGAGTGAGCCTTCAATGACTTAAACATGCCTCGCCTCCAATGATGCTCATCTGTGTGACATGTTCTAGGTCTTCCGTAAAAGATGCTTGGAACTCTATCTCTTTTAGTTGTAATTGTAGAAGACTTAATGAATTATTATGACCTTATCTGAAATTCATTGTACCATGCGAATTAAATTTGTGCAAAATTATTTTGTGTTTGTTTTGCTTTTCCCCCCATGGTGTGCATACTGATTTTTAATAGCAAAAAAAGTGGTATGGCATATTATAGTAGGGTATTGAAGAAACAAGGGAAGCAAGGACTGATGACCACTTGTCCAGAATCAGTTCTGAACTCGGAACTGGATCTTATCTAATGGTCTTCTACTCAAAACACTAGAATCAAGCTCCAATAATCATGTCCTAGATTTCTTCTTCTTAGGAAACTTCTTCTTCACTTTACTTCTTTTTCTATTCATCTTCCCTTAGGCATCAACCATTTCACATCATCATGGTCCGACCTTCCGAATTGCACACGCAAGCTTGCCTGATCTTCTACAAGAAATATATCTTTATCATTAGAACCGATAAAAGCATTTTAACCGAAACTGATGAAATCTTCATAGTTATTCTCATGCAGGAAAACCCTTTTATCCTCAACAACAATCTCCCATTTTGGGTCAATTGGATCCTTCACATAGAAACTTAATGAGCTTCACCCGCTAATATGAATGAGTCCTCTCTCCAAGCCAACCGGCTCCGATTAACTAAAGTGAACCCCAAGTCCCCTGTAGTCCTTCGTTCTTTTTTTGTGACCATTGTTAACAGCCACCCATTCACACTTAAATACAGGAACTCTTATTGTCACATATTCAAAATCCAATATTTCAACCGAGGTTCCAAAGAAACATGTACGCGCATAAATTGGATTTTTGTCTCATAACCTAGCAACATGCAGTGCCTCGGAAACAAGAGAAACTCCACTGTTTTGGGTAACAGCCCTATCATCCGCTGCTTTCTAGGAAAACGTAAAACCATTGATATCGTATACTTCATATGAAAAGACCGTACCAAGAGGTCTAAATTCTAGCCACTTAACCGTTTCAGGGTGTCTACCCCTAGCCATGTGATCGCGAAGCCACGATGCAAATGTTCTAATGTGTTGTTGGAGAACTCGAGCTTCATTGAATGAAGGATGTTCCCCACATATCTTATTCATATGAAGCTCAATATATGGAACAACGTCATCGTGTTTTCGAAGTAGGTATAAATGAGCAGCACGTAAATTCTCTGCACTAGGGCTAAGCACCTTACCCTATTGAACCTCTTGGCCATCCAATCGTCCTCATGTCTAGAACTTGGAAGCTCAAGTGAATCAACCTCCTTCAAATATTTGGTACATAACTCTATTACCTTCTCTGCCACATACCATTGCACAATACTTGCATCAGGCCTATATATGTTCTTCACAAAATGTTGGAAAACTTTCATATACCATTCAAAAGGATACATCAATATCAGAAATACGAGACCACAAAGCTTGATCTTACAGACCAAATGAATAATAAAATGGACCATAATATCAAAGAATGATGGTGAAAAGTACATCTCCATTCGGCATAACATGTCAACAATCATCGCTTGCAACCTATCAAGCTTTGCAAGGGTAACCCATGTGGAACAAATGAACTTCAAGAACAAACAAAGTTTTGTAATGCGCAGTCTTACATTGGAAGGGAAAGACAAAATTATAGCAATGGAATTCAAATCCTGCATCATTTTGTGACAACCATGTGATTTAATGCCTAACAACTTTAACTTCTTCACTGATACACATGAACTTATGTTAGATGAATATGCCCCATGCATCTTCAAAGTACTGAGGGTCTCGCCAAATGACTTCTTCTCCGCATTAGACATGGAGAAACATACAGGGGAAGATAACACTTGTCACCATCTGTAACAAGACCCAGACTCTCTCTAATACCCATATAGACCATGTCAAACCGGGCCTTTAACCCTTCTTTAGTTTTCCCAGGGGTATTTAACATTGTACCAACCAATGAATCGCACACATTTTTCTCGATGTGCACTACATCAAGACAGTGTCTGACACCCAAATCCTTTCATTAAGGGAGTTCGAAAAAATAGACCATTTCTTCCAACTTCCTTCTACTAAATATTTTTGGCTTCCCTTTCCCAAAGTCTTTAGGAAGATCTTTAACTCTGTCAAAAACATGGTCACCCGTTAGGGGTAACAATGGTGGGAATAACTCGATCTCCCATTGAACCACTTTTCGTGGAACGCCACAGGTGCCCATGAGGAAGAAACTGCATGTGCCCCTGGTAAACATTTTTATATCCATGTTTAAGTTGGAAAAATGTGGTTTCCTTTTCACACACGAGACACACGTAGTGCCCTTTCCTTAAATATCCAAAAATAATTCTGTAAGCTGGAAAATCATTTATAGTGCAGTCCAACATGGCCTTCGACGTGAAATACTCCTCCGCAAAAACCATTATAAGTTTGAACCCCAACCTTAAACAATGTCACCATATCATCGATAAGGGGAGTAAGGTAAACATCTATATAATTACTAGGTTGCCTAGGGCCTAAAATCATCATGGATAACAACAGATACTTTGGTTTCATGGTCAACCATGAGGGAAGATTAGACCTTACCAACATAACTAGCCATGAAACTTAGGGTAAAGGGCATCAAGTTTCTTCCACAGCTCACCGTTCGACGTATGACTGATTACATCATCCCCAAGTCTAACTCTATCTCCATACCAACCCATTAACTACGCATCCTCTTTCAAAGAAAGCAACTTCTTCAAACATAGAATAACCATCAAGATACCATAAAACTTTAGAGGGGGTATTCTTTGAGATGAAACAAACTTCCGCACCCACAACAATTTCTCCCCACTTCAACTTGTATCAAGACTCACCACATACATGAAAAGTTTCTCTATCCGTGTCCTTATTCCCTCTATACAACATACAATCGTTTAGACAAGCATTGATTTTTTTTCCAATTCCAAAGCCATTGGACAAACAATCCTTTTTGCGGCATACGATCTATCGAGTATAAGATTACCATCTGAAAGCAATTCATTAGAAATTCAAGTTTTTCAGTCATCCCTTTGTCGGTCCACCAGTACTTCGCCTTCAAATTCATTATCCTCAACGTAGCGCTCAGAACAGAATATTTGGACCCATCATACAATGCAGTTTTCTTATCATTGATCAACGCTTCTAGGGTCTCAGATTTACCTTGAAATTACCTATCAACATCCTCCACCATCTTATCAAATCTGCCATTTCCAACAAAATCAACCCCTCCTTTAGTTTTACCATCATCAACACTATCCTTGAGAGTCTCCCCATGCCATATCCAATGAGTATAACTTGTATGAAAACCTCTCATTATAAGATATTTACGCAAATTCTTCCTCCCCACATATGCATCATTCTTACAATCCTTATATGGGTAATGTGCCTAGGCCGTTCCGTTCTTTGAAGTATATTCGAAAGCCAACACAACAAATGATTCTACCAAAGGAATATAATAGGGTGAGTTTCTACGATCGCCACCGATGAGTTCAATTCTATCCATGAAATACCCATGTGTAAATACGTACCTACATTGGAGTGTGGTTTAAAACTACTATAGCAAACAACATAAACCCATTTCCAAACATAAACATTAGTTCAACCAAATTCTAAATTAATTGAAATGAAAGAATTCTAATGAGTGTTTGACTTGAACACACCTTCATGAATTAGTTCCACAAGAAACCCCCAAGAGTAGGTTATGCCTCTTCACAAATTCTTCTCTAATTTTTTTTGGCAACAACCCGGTAAAGTTAAACTACCCATTTTCATTAGTACCGATAGAGGAACTGAACTTATACAGACGAACAAAGAACCAGAATTGGTTTCTACATCGGAACTACGATAAGAGGATGTTACTAATACGTAACATTATTCGTCCTTTCAATAGCCTTGATCCATAAAGGTGCCTAACTCGGAACCATATTCGTTTCCCAGTTCCGAGTTTGAAATGTAACAAATTAGAAGTCACTTTTGCACAAGCGCTTTAATTGTACATAATTAAAGGCGGTTATTCAGTGAACCACCTTTGATTCATATAAATGGCAGACGGTTCTTTCATAACAGCCTTTCAATGAACTTGAACCACCTTTGATTTTTGAAGGCATCCAGAAACACCTGGTTCCGATCTCGAAAACCTGTTCAAAAGGCGGTTCCTGGAAAATTTAGTGGAACCACCTTTGAACTCTTCCTCTAATATGCCATTCTCCACTAGTATATGTACCAAATTAGCGGTGCCTATGTAGGGTGCCTACATTAGTGATTATGTTCCTAATTCATCAACCAGAAGGACATTAAGGTCACATATTTTATGTATAGTTTCAAGCAATTTCACAGGTTATGCATTTTTTATTAACATCTATTCATCATCATCACAAATTACAAAGTTCGAGGAATATCTTTTCAACAACACGAACAATTAGTAGTTTCATGGGAGGTCGTCGCCGTACCTCTCAAATATACAATTTATAAGCCCTATGCCTACTAAATATAATTAAGTAGGTAGTGGCAAGTCGTAGTCGTCCACAAAGAAGAGGGACGGTTCATGCATATAAGGGTGGATATAAGCCTATATAAAGATACATACATACATATAAATATATAAAATATGTAAAGAGGGGGGTTTTTCATTGGTTTTCCTAAGTTATTAAATGAAAGACTACACAACAAGAAAAGTAAACTAATTATGCTATCATGCAACATGCTACTAAAAGATGGTAAAATCACAATTAAAAAAGCCTTGGGGACAATTGATTTCCACTTCCAAACCACTTATAGATCCTAGACTCATTCACTTATTCCTTCACATTAATTGCATATGGAGAATGTTATCACTTCCATTCATTAATTTCTTCTTAGTTAGTAATTTGCAAAGATGTTCAACGACTATTTGCAAACCTAATTGATAAGCACTTTAGACAAACAAAGCCAAAATGTATTTCATCAATGGCATTATATACTAATAACCATAAATTTGATAACAACTAAAAGCATTAAACCAAATGCCTAGCCATTTAACCAAACAAAGCATTTATTAAACTAAACTTAGAACAAACAACATTCAAGATTCAATCTTTCATTGCTAGGACAAATATGATAACAAACAATATTAACATACTCATCTAGCAAGATTAACATCATTTTCCCACAAGAAGTTATAATTCAATGTTCTTGGATTTTCATGCCAAATGTGAGAAGAAATTGTACACTTTTCTAGCACTTAATCATACAAACATTTAATATTCTCAAATAACCCATAACATAAATGAAGTAAACAACAACATTAATGACACAATAAATACTTCACAACAAATGCTCATGAAAGAGTAAAATAGAGTCTTACTACATGGGTTTGGGAGCTTCAATCAATTTCTCCCAAGTGATAACTAGCCTAGATAATGAAACCCATAACAAATCTACAAGAATTCATGGAAGATATGAAAAAAACAAAGAAAATATGATGAAAACTAGGGTTTTGAGGCCCAAAGTCGAGCTTGGATAAATGGGGAAGAAGGGGGCTATTTACAGGAAAAATGGTCAAGAAATGTTAAAAAGCGTAGCAGAGTTGTGCGGGCGCGCCCGTCGGTCTCTCTTTTCTTCAACTTCTTTGCATTGCTACGTGTGAACCGCCGATCCGATTTGGGAGTTCTTGTAGTCGATTTTATAGTGCTCGAGAAGAGGAATTCAATGGTACCAGACTTGGAGGCTAATTTGTCTCTTATTATTCTAAGAACTTGGTCCAAGCTTCCGGGTCACAATTCAACCACTTGTTTGAATTCCTTCTTCGACCCTTCTATCTTCTGCCACGTTTTAACTCGTAGCCTTCAATATTCTACCATCCTTGTGCATGTACTTCACTAAAATACTCCGAAGTTCTTACAAGCAATCTACAAATTAATCTCACAAAAATGAATTTAGATGCTTGTGAGGACCAAAAATCCATTAGACAAAAAATAGGATACAAAATGAAAGACTTAGATATAAAAACCAAAAAAGGTCATCTAAACCCCTTATGATGTAATCCTACCTAAATCTAGCAATCTTCCAATAAAAAGATAACAAAACAGATGTGAAATGCTTCGGAAAATACATGCATTTGGTGTCTCATCATTTCATCAATAAACACATTACAGATTATGCCTATTAACATCAATTAAAAATAATTTAAAATCACAGATTTTTTCATCTGTTCAACAGAATTCAGTTCACAGCTACAACAAACACACACTTTCACATTAATTTAGATAACCTTTGATTTGCAAGATTTTGTTTTCTTCCTGCCCAGTTTCTACGATTTCATGTTCAGCTTGTCGTTGACCATCAAAACTGTAGATATAAGCTTCATGAAATCCATCGGCGTTCATCTGCAAAGAGTATGCTATTAAGAATCATCATTTTAAACATTTTTTCACGGTAAAATTCCGGTTTGATTTTTTTCTTTTCATTTTGCGAAGAAATTGTGGTTTACCTTGTTGAAACTTCGTGGAATGAGCTCAGATCGGTTCACATTGATGGAATTCCATCAATTTTATGAAATTGATCCATTGATGACATGGAATTGCACTACTAAGCAACACCTCCCTTTTGCAGCTATTTTTTTGATTTGCCAAAATAGATGCGTAAGTGGGAGGTGCAAGGTACTTTTTATGTAGAAGCTATTAAGTAACAACTTCTACCCATTCCAGCTATTTTTTTAGCAGCAGTATTTTTAATAGCTTCTATGTGCTGCATTTTATAAAATCCTTGTAGAAGCTATTTTTTGCTTAGCCAAAAGAGTTTCCTAAGTGGGTGGTGCAACGTAAATATAACCTAGCAGCTGTTGTAATAACAGTTTCTACACATAATGTAGAAGCAATTAAAAAAAATATCTACTTCATATTGCAACTATTTTTTTTAAAAAAAGATGCTAGTAATTGCAGCTATTTTAAAAGGTGTTATACATAATTTTTAATTCTAGATAAATAAATAAAAATTAGTGCTCCACTTTTGTGTTTCTCCATAAATGATTAAAATAAATAAAATTTCTTCATTAATAGAAAACTTGACATAATTAATAGCAACTTTAATTGTAGTTATATGAGCAAAACATAGGTCTACAACATTACGCTAAATCCTACAAAAGGTAAAGCGTAACTAAAATTATGTAAAATTGCATGATTACGAGGAAGATCCGGTGCTGCACCCCTCGAACATAGAGAAATTGGGAAAGGGAAGCTGTCTTGCACCTATCAATTCAAATTAATGCCAGTGTCAAAGATGGACATTCGGGAAATAAGAGCAAGTCCAACAGCTTTCCTAAAAAAATTTCTAGTATAGGGAATGAAAACTAATTTCCCTATATTATTTTGACCCAACTCCAACAGCTTCCCTATTTTGCATGATCTGACATTTAATACACATAGTTTCCTTTTAATTTAAAACTAAGAGTTGACTTAATCACTTCAAAATATATTTAAAAATTAACACTAGTTAGTTTTTTTAATCAATCTAACAAATTAAAAACTAGAAGTTACATATTAATTAGAAACTAGTATTCTTTTTCTTTTTCTTATTTTCACCCAATTTGAAATAATATACGAATAAAATTCAAAAAATTCAACAAAGTTTTCCATATTTTTA
>JAULKK010322920.1:0-11290 GCA_032355705.1 Rubia peregrina | reverse complement strand
ACTAATACACCATATACATATCAAATTTGACGAATACCAAATTTAAAGAACTCTAGGGAATTAAGGAAGCTTACCTTCGAAATGATGGGTTAAGGGACTACTGATATTTGAGGGAAAGTTAAATGTTTAAAGAGATGTATAAGGTGGGATCCATATATATATATATGTGTGTGTTCGTTATGAAGCATTTTTAATTCTTCCTCGGATGAAGTGATGTTGCAAAGAAGTCAACCAACCCGACATTGTAGCGAAGTCGCTCAATATATTTGTGGGCCTCACCATTTCAGCCCACTAACATAGTAATGGCCCTATGTTTGACCAACAACATATGCGAGGTCGCATGTTTGTCATGTTAAGCGATAACTCATTGACATTGGATCGACGTCAGATCACTTTGAAGTGGGCCTCATAATTTTGGCCCACTAGCATAGAAACTTGGCCCGCTTTTGACCAAAACTAACGTAATTGACCATAATAACAGTTCATAGTAGATTGCATACCACTAATTTAAATTTATATATGTCCATGAACTTCATAGATATCCAATTCGATGTGAATTGATTTTAGCACAAACGGTGAACTTCATTGACGTAGTGGTTCAAATGGAACCACCACATTTAATTGAATGAAATTTCATATTCTTGGTTTTCGAATAAATAAAAAGATAATACAATTACGTCCATCAAAAAATTTAAAGCAATAATATTTGGCATAGAGTAAATTGTAGAAAATTACTTACAAGTATACAAGGCATCATTCCGAAGAACTTGTGGAATTATATGTGGAATAAAACCAGTTTCTTTGTTACCCTCGATAAGTATAAGTTCAACTTTGGATGACAACGTTTTATTTTTGGGCCGATTACAATCAGGTTCGGGAATGCTAGTGTCAATTTATAATATTGTATTTAGGTCCCCTTGACAAAGTGGGAGAACTGCCAATGTTAAACTGGAGATACATTTAACCAATTCACCAATTCACGACCACAATATTCCAATTTGGTCGTGGAAGGATATAACGGGGTAATCGTCCATCATTTTTGTTAATATTCCATTAATAACCTTACCATAAACATTGTGAGAACGTTTCATTTCCACCACATAGAATTGTATGAAATTTCATATTCTTGGTTTTCGAAGAAATAAAAAGATAATAAAATTACGTCCGTGATTTTTTTTAAAGTGATAGTACAAGGCATAGTTAACTGCATAAGATTACTTCGAGTATACAAGGCGTCATTCAGAAAAAATTGTGCACAGTATATGTGGAATAAGACCAGTTTCTTTATAACTCACGGTAAGTATTAGCTTAACTTCTAATGTCAAAGTTTTATTTCGGATCGATCGTAATTGGGTTTGGGAATGCCAGTGTACATTTATAATTTATCACTTAGATCCCTCCGACAGAGTAGGAGAACTTGAAATGTAAAACTGCGGGTAACAATTTGTTATTAACATTTTCAAAACAGTGGTGCTCCCATTTGTTCATAAACTGCCCGTAGTCTTAATTGGGATTATTTTATGACACTTTTCCTAAATTTGATTTTCATGCATATGTGTGATGTCGCAATGTCATCGTACAAAATGAATCCAAAAGTGATCCCTCTGCGACGTCGTTTGAATTGAATTTTCTGACGGTAACCAAAAATTTGGGAAGAAAATTTGAACAAAAAATTTCCCCCATTAATTTTCCATTTAAATAACATTCATCAAGAACATACCATTCAAATCAATCTCCTACAAACCTATCTACACACCATTCTTTCCATTTCACACAAATACAACCAATAAAGAACTCACTCAATTTACTTCTCTGAAACATAAACAAGCATATGAGTATGTAGCATCTCCGGGTTTAAATGAATTGAGGTAGTTCTATATCTATTCCATGTTAATTTCCAATATTTATTACCATATACCTTCTATATGTTTTTCTATGTCATCAATCAAATATTGGATATTTTCATAAAATATGATGATTGTGTAACATGTTGTATAGTGTATATTTTTTGCTTTTTCTAGATAGTGCAATGTTTGAAAAGTGTGATAAAAATGGTATAGATTAAGGCTAATTGTGGGCAATAATCTTTTCTTTGTATGAACATAGGTTGTGCGACGTCGGTCGTAGGTGATCGTCCCATATGATGTAGGACCGGACAATAATCGATATTACGAATGCTATGAAATTATTGTCAGGTCTAAGAACATCCGACGTCGTTGTTTTGTCAAACTTTGTGATGCATTCAACACTGCATGCGACGTTGCTTTCAAGCCGACAAGGTACTTTTAACATGTTCAGATTAATGTCGTCTACATATGACTATATTATGGGACTGCCAAATTCTAACTTTTTTTTGTAATCTTTGAAATAGGACATAGAGAGTTATCGACGGCCTTTCAGCTTGCAATGTAGATAATATAGGTTCAATACAATTGATGTTTCAATTTCATACGAACATCATGAATGTATTTTAATATATTCTAACTTGTATTTTCCATCATTAATCTACTTATGTTGGTTTCTTACATTCTCATATTTTCTGAGATCAATTGCACAATAATTGATTGTCGCCTGATTTGTAAATATTTCACGAGTTGTGGAACATTAGGTAACATGAAACACGACGAACAAATGTTTGTGCAATCTAATATTTAATATTATAATATTGTACGTGAACCGATGTCTCCGAGACTAATCCATGACGTCGCACTTACCAGTGGAGCGACAAAACCATATTAACGTTGCACAAACAGGTGGCATTTTTTTGCGACGTCGCCCAAAAAATGACGTTGTATTGAACAGCTTTCCATGTCACCATACACACCAGGGTGGTGGCATGGAGCATGTTACGTCGCAGGCCATTTCCACGATGTCCCCATTATTTATCCGTGACCTCGACATTGATGATGTCACAGCAATTGCAGTCCCCCTCGTCTGGCTTCTTACTATCAACGACGTCGCTCCATACGTTGGTCGATATCGTTATGAATGATGTTGCAGCTACAAACTCCAATCGTCGATCATCTCCTTGAACTGACGTCGCACAAAATTTGCCGATGTCGGTCCAAAACTGAGGTAAAAAGTACTTTAAACCCCGATTCTGAACAGAGGTAAAAAATGTGTAAGTAATTAACCTTTCATGCATCAAATTAAGTAATGAATAAGTAAACATAACTTCTCCATTTATTTCCTCATGAAACCCCAGAGTGTTGGTCCTATCACTTCTGAGTTTTTTTCAAAATTAAAACTCTTTTGAATGCCCCTTGTATTTTTCCACTTACCATAGTTCCGAGTTCAGAACCTTACTTCGATTTGTGACCATATGACGGGAGGTAGTTCCAAACTCAGAACTAATCCCGACCATATTCCGGATTCAAAACTTAATTCGTCCCTTTAATAATTTTGTGGCCATTCATTTTTAACTCAGAACTAGTGTTGGATCTCGGTTCCAAGTTTGGAACTATTGACAATCAAAGTCATCCAGACACACTCGCCTTTAAACTCGGTCAATTAAAGGTGGTTCAATGTTGAACTTCCTTCAAAATAAGTCAAATAAAGGCGAATCATTATAAACCACCTTCAAAAAATAGGGGTTCCAGCTAACAAGACTTCTGAGTTCGGAACCCCATTTCAAAGATTGTTCCTAAGAAAACCGAGGGAATTACATCTAAATGGTGTCTTTAATAGCCCACTCTTTACTAGTGAACATATAAATCTTATCTTTGTCTGGCTCGCATTCGGGTTTTCCAACGACAACCAAGATGCACGTGGTCTAACATAGGATATTCTGGTGAGTAGCGCATGTTCGCCAATTACGGGATTAATAACTTTCAGGCAAAGCATATGTGCATGTGTCTAGCGGATCGATATGTTCCGATGAAGTAATTACTCTGATGCTTGTCTTTGCCAGACTGGGAATGTATATACAATATATCGATTCTGTTATGTGTAACTATACTATTGACTTCCTGGAACAATTGCTACTTTGAAAATGATGGGAGCCAATACTAAAGGTGATCGAAAAAGGCTTGACGCTGACTTTAAATGTTGACTTTGATTGGTTTTATATTTTAACTTTAGTTTTAGTTAACTGAAATCAAAAGTGTAAAATTTTCAAGATCTGTTGGGTTTTCATTTTAAAATCAATTGGCATTAAGTGAAGGTGACCCAAGATATTATATGTAAGTCATTATCTTTGTAAGAAATCGATGTGAGATATATCTTTCAATATGCCCTATGATGTGTCAACGTGAAAACACTTCACGACTCATATCAAGCCAAATTAAAGGGGATCCACACATCGCTCCAATAACCTAACCGATGCTATGATACCATGTTAAATTTCAAGATATCTTGTACTTCCATCTTAAAACTCATTAGCACTAAGTGAAAGTAACCAAAAACCTTATATATATAAATCATTTAATTTTCAAAAAATCAATATGGAATATATCTTTCAACAAAAATAGCTTTTAACTTCACTTTATAGAAACCAAACTCATTAACCACTATTCGACATTTTTTTTCCAATAATATAAAGGTCAAAAGTTCGAAGGTGTCGTCTGCTTATTGATTTTTCTAAACTATATTTTCTAATATATGTAAAATTAGAATCCTATCTTCTTCCTTTCTTCCAAATTTTCTTGTACTTATAAAATTATTGTACAAAGAATTGGGTGATACGATCTCACCTAATTTTATATGAGATGAAGGGTTTAAATGCAATTGTTTAAAAATGTGAGGTGATATAAGGTACTTTCTGTAATTTCTTAAATCTTACTTTATACTTTGTCTCACCATAAATTATGGTGAGACAGTATCATATGAGTTTTCTCAAAATATTCAATTCAGATTCATACTACATGTATACTAACAGCAAACATTCAAGAGACACCACAGCAAAAGGGGGGCCGTTGAGGACACTTATATATGGACACTTTTATCAGAAATGTCCTAACAAATGTATATTAGGACGGTTATAAAATTAAACGTCCTAATATTGTGTGACGCATATTAAAAGTGTCCACATATAGGGAAGGGTTCTATTAATACCCTTATTTGTACACCTATTTTAACGCCAAATCTCAACCATCCATCTAACATAATCCTATGGTTGAGATTAATTTATTAAATATAGATTTAGTGAATGAGTGAGATTATGTTAGATGGATGGTTGAAATTTTATTTTAAAATAGGTATACAAATAAGAGTGTAAGTAGAACCCTTCCCTCTATATATATAATTAGAACATTACAGACCCAATATTAAAACTATTGGGACATTTATAAATGTCCTAATAGATGTATATTACGACACTTAAAATTTAAATGCCCCAATACATATAATTAGAAAATTAAAAAGCCACATAATATAATATGAAAAATAAAAATGACCCTATATCTTGTCTATAGAATCGCTTAATATAGCGACCCAAAATCTATAGAGACTCGCAATAAGGGGACGTTTTAAAAGCGTCATATGAATGGAAACACTCCAATAGAAACTTATTAGGACACTTTGTAGTGTTTGAATAGTGTCCTTTGTTGTGTTTGAATAGGGTTTGTGCTAGAGTTAGAGTTGTCAATCTCTGACTCGAACTGAGAACCCGACCAGTACCGATACGACCAAATTAACCTAAAATTCGATCTGATCAGGGAAATATTGACCCGAACCTGACCTAACACGATCGCACTCAACCCGAAACCCAATTTTGGCTCGAGAAATATTGGCATATACCCGAATCCAACACGACCAAATTCAACCCAAAACCCTAATGTGACACGATAATTTGGATCCAAAGTCGACCTGAACACGAACTCGATCCAACCCGAACCCAATTCAACCCGATAAATCAACTTATAACCCTACCTGTAATCAACCTAAAAGAGATGTGGTTATAAAAAGCCAATTAACATCTAATATGGAACAAAGTCAACATATTTATAAGTCAAACTAAAAATTCTTTAGACATACTTATTAGAATAAAGTGGGGTTTTTATATATTACGAATTTACAGATAAGATTACTTGTACGTAAGGTCAACTATAACAAATCTGAATACTCAACGTTAAGTAAAAAATGCACATGAATAAATTTATATAGCTAACGAATAATAGTCAAATAAAGACAGATGTCTAGTGAAAATTATGATTTTGAATTAGTAATTATAGAGAGTCGACTAAATATTAATTTCAAAATTCAGTTTGAAAAGTATTGTAAAAATAATATTTAATAAATTATTACAAATTCTTGTTATAGATCGAGTAACTGTTAGATGAAGGTATTTTATAATTAGTGGGTCTAATTAGAATATTTGTTATTTAATTTTATTCAGTGAGATATATATATATATAATTATGATAACTTTTAAAATGATCTTAACATATAAGTGATTATTTTTAAATAATTTGATTGAAATATTATAAAATAATCCTTTTTATTGTATTTAATATGTAACGATTTCTAAATAAACTAATTATTTCACTTCATAACTCATATATTTTTTCGTAGATGACTAAACTTCAAAATTTTAAATAAAATTATTTATTTTCAATTTAAATGTAAAATACAAAAATACATAAAGTAATCCTGATTTTTTAAATTAATAATACCGCGCAACGTGCGGTGGGACTCCACTAGTTTTTTGGGCCATAGCATAATTTTCCATAAATATGTTAGAGGTTTTTTTGTGCCTACTATCTTAGTTGATTACTTAGAAGTAAAAACGGGAAATTGAAAAGGATTAACGATACATTCTTGTGCCCAATTATTGACAAATATTCTGTTACGGACTTGAAAAATACAATGGGGATGTAAGGGTATCATCGCATTCGAGCGAATTTAATTTTGGAATTGAGAGTAAACTTTTTGTCTTTTGCACTTAGGTCCCTCCAAGAAAGTTGGAATTGTCGAATTACGAAATTGGCAATACCAAAATGGAATTTAATAATGTAAGATTGCAACTTTGTGATTTGGGCATGTATGGGTAAACATAAGGGCTTTGAAAGTCGATATTCAATACTTCTACAAAATCTTGAAAATTTACACTGTGGCCCAAAATTGTGTTACCCCATTATCCGTTGCTCCAAAATACATTATTTTTTTATCATTTCCTAAATATAGAAATATTAAATAGATGAATTTTTTGGTGAAATGTTGGAAAGCGCTAATACACGTTCTAGAGTAATTTAAAGTTGATTAATTAGAAGTAAGAACGGGAAGAGAAATCAAAAATAATTACGAATATGATCTTATGCTCGATTGTTGATAAATATTCAGTTATGTACTTGAAAAATACAATGGAGGTGTATAAGGTAGTATCACTTTCTTGGAGTTACGAGTAAAGTTTTTTTACTTTTTGTACTTGGATCCCACCAAGGAAGTTGGAGTTGTCAAATTACGAAATTGACGATACCAAAATGAAATTAAATAATATACGGTTCCGACTTTGAAATTTGGGCATGTATGGGTGAACAGAAGAATCTTAAAAGTCTACATTGATTACTTCTACAGTTTTGGAAGATTAAAATGTATTAAAAAATTATGTTACCCCATTATCCATTGCTCCAAAATACATGATTTTTGTTATTGTTTCCTAAATATAAATATATTAAATAAAAAAATTGGTGAAATTTTGGAAAGCGCTACTACATGTTCTAGAGTAACTTATACTGTAAACCCATTTTTCAAAAGTTTTTTTCCTATTCTAACTTGTAAATGTTGGAAAATTTTCTATGTATCGAGCACTAGTATGACTACTGGTGTCATTCGTCAACATATCAATGTCTATACAATTATAGCGAAGCTGTGTGGGGCTGCTTAAAAGTTTTTTAATTTTTTAAAAATTAAATGCAATCCTAGCACCGATATATGTGCTAGATATTTTGCCACCACAATTTTAACTTCAAAAATTACTATTCCGATCATAGGCACTGGTATTAGCACTGGTATATTTCCTTCAGTCAAAATCAGTGTTAAAAATATTAAATCCAGACATTTTTCTTGATAGGCACCGGTAACTAGCACCGGTATTCAGTGAACCGGTGCTGGATTTATTCATAGGTACCAATATTTTGTTTCATTTACCATATTACCGGTGCCTATGAAATTCCTAGAACCAATATTGCTCTCCCAACAATGACATACCATGCTTATATATCTGTAATCCAATAATGTATAACTAGAAGCTACAAGTTACTACGAAACAAAACCTGATAATAGTGCAGTTGTAACAATAATATTATTGAACCCTAATCTAAACCAACCCAAATTTAATCAGGTAGCATAATAACCCAATGTGAAATGAACCAACTAGAAATATATCTGAATCCAAAATGAAACATTGTAAAAAATAACTGACATGATCAGGCCCGAACAAAACTTTAGTAATAAAATGACACGACAGTAACCCGATCCAATCCAACCCGACAATATTCACAGCCGACCCGAGTATAAAATTACACGACAGTAACCCGACCCGAGATTAACTCGACCCGACACGATCCCATCGAGGAAAAAACAGACATATTTTCAACCCTACACGACAGTATCTCGATCCAACCTGACCCGACATGACAAATGAAACCAATACGTTTCAATCCGACTTATTTTAACACGACACGTTTTCGACCTAATATAAACCTGACACGCTAACCCGAATTAGAGTGGTAAACATTCAAAATGTGGAAGAGTTGGATTTATGTTTGAATTGGGTCTAATTCATCATTTCGCATCATTCACTTATTGAATTTTGAGCAGTGGCCAACGAGAGTGGGACAAACTTGTGGACCGTGAGGCTGCTAAATTCGAAAGGAAATGGAAACTGGTTGGAGGAAGATAATGGGTGGGTGGTGTGGAAACTTTTTTTTTTTTGAAACAGGTGTGGAAACTTTAAAGCTAGACTTAAAATCAATTACTCCTTTCGTTCTAGTTTAAATTGTACATTAGCTTGCTTTTTGTTTTTTAAATTAAAATTTAATTACATATTTGAATAGATTTATGAGTCAAAATATTTTTGTTTATGATATAATTAAATTTATCGTAACCAGTAGTTTCTAAACATTAATTTTTAATTTATCATTATTATACTTAGTAAAACACATTAACAATCAAACATGTTTCTTTAACATGATGATAATAATTATTGTGCAAATTGATTTGGATTAGACGATTACATTTATTGTTTGACTTGATTTTTGGGCAAAAAAATGTTGACGGACCGTTAATAGGCAACAGCAGTTGAATCAAGAGTCAAGACACTACTCCCACCCTTTCTCAGAAAAAAAATTTATGTGGAAAAATTGTGTATGTGGAGGTGAGACCTCAATTAAAATAAGATACGTGGTAAATAAG
Source organism: Rubia peregrina (assembly GCA_032355705.1). NCBI lineage: Eukaryota > Viridiplantae > Streptophyta > Magnoliopsida > Gentianales > Rubiaceae > Rubia > Rubia peregrina. The sequence goes on along the minus strand of JAULKK010322920.1, from coordinate 1,939 downwards.
TGAGGTCAAATGTTAGTTTTTTGTAATTTTTATTTTTTAAAATTTATTCACTTGCCACATGCCCTATTTTAATTGGGCCCTCATCCTACATACACAATTTCCCCACATAAAAAAAATTCTGCCCCCTTTCTCTATTAGTATCATCATAGGTTTAAATACTTGAATTTAGGTGAAAAATATGATTGGATAAACTTGAATGTAGAAAGGAAAAAATAGAATAAATTGAAGAAATTAAAAGAACATTTTAAAAAAGGAAAGTGTGTCATTATTAAAGAAACAATCCAAAAAATGAAAGTACGTCAATAATAGAGAAACGGAAGGATCACTAGTATAGCAGTAGTATGTACGATTTTCACAGTTTGACATTTTCAAAAAGAATTTAAATAGGTAAAGTTTTGACAAATATCGTCTTTCACTAGATTTATGGAAAGGCTAGTTTAATTAGAATAATAAAAAGGTTTTAAAAAAATAGTTGTAACATTGAAAATTTATTATGCAACGTGTAATAGTTATAAAGTTTATGACCCGACTAATAAAACTCAAAAATTTTACTTTAATTTCTTCTAATTTACAGTTAAAATCTTAATTTTTATATAATTTATGCTCATTTTAATAACAGGAAACAAACTAACTAGTACTGTAAAACCCAAAGTCGGCGATCTTAAACCGACACAGTGCTAAGATACTCCATGGAGAAAATAAAACCGTTTGCCTCTCCTGGTCCCAGGAAATTTTATATGTTAAAGATGTTGGCTCAATCACAATTGACCTGTGTTGATTTTTCATTTATTTTTTCATAAAAATAGCTTAATATCAAGTAGTGGTTGAATTTTTGGACACGTAACAATATGTAATTCAGGCGTCACCTTAACCTACAAAATTTCTAACATATAAAACTTTCACCTCCTAGTCCTAGCTAGGAAAAGAAACAAGGGGAAGGAAACAAATAGAAAACCTAATAGAATATTATATAAATTAGAATCAGATTAAGAAATTAATACCCTTTCTGATTGGTTTTGTATATATCTTTTTTCATATCTGATTATGTCTTGTATACCCTTTGTACTTTAATATATATATATATATATGAATACACACAGCCACAATTATTTGTGGGTTTTACATTCTATCATGGTATCATACAGGTTTCTCTAAACTTTCTGGCTTTTATTTTTCTTCTCCCGATACTATCATCACCAATAAAATTCCCAAAAATATATCTGCTCCAGCTTTTACAATCCACTGGTACCGGCCGCCAGTCTTCCGCCGCCGATCGCCGCCAGTCTTCCGCCGCCGATCGCCCGTCTACCACCGCTGCCTCCGTCCGACTTCGGTCACCCTCCGTCCTCCGGCCAGCCTTCTCCGTTGCTGCCCGATTTCCTTGCCGCCACGAGGACAACACTTCCGATCTCCATTGTTTCCGGTTAATTCTTCACTCGATTTCCATCCCTGTCTCGAACGACGCTCTTTGTCGTCGTCCAGCCGTTGCTACAGTCTCGTTCGACTCTCCGTCTGCTTAGTTCGCAGTCCGCCGATCATCGGTTGCAGCTCGAGTTTACTTCGTCGGATCCACGAGCCCAGCTTTCAAATCGGTGCGTGTTGCCACGCGCGCGTCACCTGAACCCGCGCACTCTTCTTTGCTGAGTGTGTTCTCACGCGCTGTTAGTTCCTTCCAAAATTGTCTGTTTTCACGCAACAGTTTGTATCATCAGCACTTGTCGCAGTTCTTCTTCAACAAAAACAAAACAAAAGAAACAAAAAATTCTATTGTATTATGGGTTCTTTTGATCAACCACGGTGCCAATGGTGTTATACTTTGGGTCATGTTGCTTCTTGTTGTTCTAAACTTCAAGATGAATGGTACCAGTTGCAGTGTCAATGGTGTAAGAAATTTGGTCACTCTGCTTCCACATGTTCTCACTTGGTTTCTCGGGTTTCT
>JAULKK010322910.1:0-11290 GCA_032355705.1 Rubia peregrina | reverse complement strand
TTTTTCAAATGTCACCAGGGGTAAAAATGCACCTTCAAAATGTAACCAGGGGTAAAAATGCACTTTTAAAAAGCTGGGGGTACATGTGCACAAAACAAGGAACTGAGGGGCATAAATGCACATTTCTCTATATTTAATCTTTTAAAATAACTATGTAAAGATCTAAGATTAACTTTTTAGGCTATGTAAGAGGCCGAAAACAACTTTTTGTACTAAAAAATGTTAAAAAAATTCTCCCTGTTTTTCTTGAGAAAAGTGCATATATAACCCAACCTAATTCACATTAGTGAAAATATAACTTTTTGATAATTGAAAGTGCAAATATAATCCTAGATAGTTAGTTTATGTGCAAATTTACTCTTTCTAGCAGATTTAGGCCAGAATTGAGCGAAAAGTCGAATTTACCTCTTTAGAAAAACAAAAAAGAACAAATAAATTACTATATTTCCTCTCTAGCCTTCTACCATCTTCCTAATGCTTCAGACCTAATTGTTTTATACCGTCGTTCTCTTTTCGCTGATTACACCTAATTGCTTTAGATCTCTCCTTCTTGTACAAGGATCTTCCCTCGTCGACGTTGTAAGATCCTTCCCTCCCCATTCCCAAATTGTAATGCTTTGCCTCGCTGTTCTTCGATGCATGCAAAATATTAGATTCGTTTATTTTTAACTCGCCATTGAAAAGTTACAAAATCCACACCAGCATGAGAACTTACAAAATTTAAAAATCCACATGAGAAGTTACAAAATATCAGATTCGTTGCTTTGTCGGTGCTAGGGTTGGGCTGGGTTGGTATCGACACTAGGGTAAGGGTCGACATGGTGAAGCTGGGTGGTGGTGGTGGAAGCCCTAGCGCCGGGGGAGGGGAGGCTGATGAGAGCGGTGGCTAGTGGTGGCAAGAGAGAAGACTGACTGGAGGGTTGTCTGATGGTGGTGGGGAGAAGGCTAGTGCGAGGGGTGGTTGGTGGTGGCGGACGGGAGGGGGGAAGGCTAACGGGACATCGGGAGGGGTGACTTTCAACAAAGAATAATGCTTTCATTGCAAGGGCATTTTTGTCTTTAAATTTTTGTATTAGGCTGAAAGGATATTTTGGTTATTTTCGATCGGTCAATTGCCGGAAGTGGCCAGTCAATGCTGGAATTTAGTGTTTAGGGTTGTTTTTGCACTAAAAATTGCCTCTGAGTTATATGTGCACTCACTAAAGCATATATAATTATATTTGTATATATCTTTTTTTCTTTTCATTTGCCTGTATCACCTGACACCTATCAGACTCCAAATTGTCTGGCCAACATAGATGAATAAAAGTACTAGAAAAAAAGTATTGGAGTCCAAATATGCACATTTTAAATTCTTTGTTAACACGTGGGAAGACGATAACGACTATAAAGTAATTTTGAATGAAATTGATTATGTGTTACCCAAGAATAAGAGATCCCCGGAGCGATGCTACCTTACCACCTCTACCTACACAACTTATTCTAGGTGATCTTTTGGGTCACAAAATTTTCCCTCTTCTCAGAGACTCATGGTTGAAGAGGATCTGGTGGCAGTAATGGGGGACTGGATGACATGGTTGTATACCTCATTGGGTTAACAATGTCGAGCCATAAACAAATAGGTACAATACTACAAAACAGGCTTTGAACTTCACCTCATTGACTTTGGTTGTTAAAAATAAGGCTAATAACTGAAGTTAAAAGTTCTTTTACTTTGGTTATTAGAAAAATGGAAGTAAAAAGTTCTTTTAACTTTGGTTTTCATAAAACCAAAGTCAAAAGATGTCCTTTGACTTTAGCTTTAGAATAACCGAAGTGAAAAGATGTCTTTCGACTTTGGTTGTAAAAAACCAAAGTGAAAAGATGTCTTTTGACTTCGGTTGTACAAAAAAAAGTGAAAAATATGTTCTTTGACTTCAGTTAGAAAAACCGAGGTAGAAAGTTATTCTCACCTGACATTGGTATCAGTGTACCAGATGTCTAGTGACTGGAAGCTAAAATAGTGACCCTACCGACGTCGGGTGAAATCGTACTTAACCCTATATGACTTGGTTTTGACTTTCATTGCAATTTTTATCACACTATTTCCATTACAATATTTATCAATTTTTTTATATTAAACTTGCATATTCTCCGATGCTCATCCTTTAGCTCGAGGTTTGATAATTAATTAAATAAAGTCTAACCTATGTAGTGCTTACCATTTTTAAATCAAACCAACATTGACCGCTGGTTATGGGTAGTCAAACATTCTTTCTTATGTTCATATATGTTTAGATAATTTAGGGTTAACCACTGCCTATGTAAAGTCAAATTCAATTTTCAATTATTATTATAGAGTAAAGCCAACGTTGACTGCTCGATATTAAGGTCAAACTCAGTTCTTAGTATTCATACAGACTATAATATTTTATTAAGGAAAGTTCATTCTATTCTTTAGTCATGTTCATTGAGACTGACTTGATATTTGAAGATTAGTTAAATAAGGTCAATACATATAACGAAATGATTATGTAAAGTAAATTAAACCAACGTTGACCACTGGTTACAAGTAGTCAAATATTATTTCGTAGGCTTTAAGTAGCAATAATTGAGAGTTAAACATTAGTTATATAAGGTCAATCTATATGAAAATTTTAAACAACGTGAAACCTATAGTAAATGTTGACCGCCATCTCACCCAAAATCGAACCCGACATCGTTTAGTGGTCTCATGTGACCAGAAATCAGACCCGATATCGGTCATGCACAAATTATAACAGAATTTTGCTGTCCATATCCAAATGTCTTGATAGTAATGGCCTAAAAAGTTTCAAAGAGTGCGAAATTGGGGCTCTCCACTCCCAAAACCCCAAAACTCTCTCAATTTCTATTCAACTCACCTCTTTTGATTCTTCCTAAACCAAAATTACAAGAAATCTCTCATCTATTCCAAGTGGAAACAAGGCATTGGTTCTTCTTGAAGAAGGTAACCAATTTCCTAGCATTTATGAGGTTTTTAAGTTTGTTCTTATTATGTGTACTTTGTTTGAAGAAGATAATTGAACATTCCATTGAACAAAACACATTTAAGAACCTACCATTGAACATCACACATGAATATCACTATAGCGAAGCGATATCTCACACATGTTTCCCCCCACACTTAAACATCTAATAAAAACAAAATAATTGCTAAACATCTGACCATAAACAACCAAAGCTGAAGTTTACATGGAAAAATCTTCATGGGAACATTTCGTCGAACACATAGTATATGATACGAATTTCACGCAATGTCATGTAAGTTAGGGTTTGGCAACTACTTGAATTGAAGGAATCAAGACGTACCTCTCAAGATTTTGGCCAAAATCCTTGTCAAGTTCACTTCGCTCACGAGGAGTGCAAGATTCGTAGAAAGTTTTTGTCCGATACCAAAATGGGGTTTTTTTGGGTTCTTATGTAACAGGTGCTTGAAGATCGAAGGGTGTGGTGGTTAATGGTGGATTGAATGGCGTAGAATGTGGAGGTCAAACATGGAGAAACCATTGAATGCTTGGGAGTTCAGAGGAATATGCGACAGTTATAGGGAAGAACGTGATCGGTCTCTTTATATACCCATATTATCAGCACCAAAATGTTGCCCACGAAACCAGTGCTGAAAAAAGGTTAAGCAGCTGCGTAAGACTGCATACATTAATTTTTATAAACTACCCGAGAGAAATGTTTCAAAATTTATTCCAATAAACAAAGAACCATTACTGTAAAATAGTGACGCAGCTGCATAAGGCTACCCAGAATAAATTGTTTAGCCAACCTGAAATCAATGTTTCAAAATTTATTTGAAGTAAATAGCACTGGTACAAAATCCGGTACTGATAAATTGATAACCGGTGCTGAAAAATTATAACGCAGCTGCCTAAGGCTACACAATATTTTTTTTTATCCAACCCGAGAGCAAAGTTTCAAAATTCATTCTAAGTACGTAGAATCGGTTACTAAAGTGGTGCCGGTATGGTAGAACCGATGTTGGAGTATCCATTCGCAACTGCTCAAGGCTGCTTAACTACGACACCTAAGTGGATTTGTAATATTGTAGCACCAGTTTCAAATAACAAGTGCTGGTGTAATTTTAGCCCTACCCATTTTGGGGTGGGGGATTTAAAATTTTCGACTTAACACCAACATTTAAACCAGTTCTACACTAAATTTCGAGAAAAATTGAATTTCCCACCATACATTTTTCATGAAAATAATTGAATTTCCATTCCTAGGATCTTTTAGCATTGTTTTCCTAGTAGGACGTATCTGTGCTAATAGTAATTCATGCAATATTTAAAGAATTATGATATAGCCCATATTAGTGGGGTAACCTTTTCCCATCATCTTGGATAATCAATTGAACTTCAAACTATTCAATTAAAGTATCGATTGTCCCATTTTGCAAATTTGCGGGTTAATCGGATCACCGCTGATAGTTCATTATTAACTTCTCCCTCTGTCCCAGCTTATATTGCAGAGAGAGAAATCACAGGTGAAAATTTTTAAAAGTGAAAAAACATGGAAGAGATGTGACTATTGTCTACTGACACATCTCAGTAAATTTCTATCCAAACTTAACCAGAAATTAAAAATAGCATTATACATTAAAATTTCTCCAAAATATAACACCAAAATTTTAAACACCAAAATACAAGAATACATAATCAACTATCAAACCCTAAATCTTTATCAATCCTTCGGCATTCTTTCTTCATCAACAAATCTGATTCTCCTGGATGGGTGGAAGATATTTCTACAGAAAACAACCCCAACGAAAACTTAAATTAAAAAATTGAAGCAAAAAATAAATTTTAAATTTATTCCTCTAAAGAAAAATGGGTTAAAGATACACTAACCCATTGCAGAACTTGGTCAAAAAGTGGTAAACTCATCGGTGACTCGGCCCAACTCTCTCTTGACTCGGTCTAACACACCTTGACTCGGTCAGACTCGGAAGATCTGGGGCGAATGATGGATCTTTTTCCACAAGCCGCATGTATCCCTTCAACCCTCTCAGATTTACTTTGATAAGGAAATAACTCAAACCCAAAAGATTTTGTTGTTAACTTTTCAGTTTTGAGTTGTAACAAAAAAAATTGAGTTTCAAGTTGTATAACTAATTCTAAGCAAGGTTTTGAACCAAAAATAAAGACTTTAAAACAAAAACACAGCAGCAACACCAAAATCAGATTTCAAAAAAAAAGTTTTCAATTTTTTTTGGTAAAGGTAGAGGGATGTTATCATGGCTTGAAATTTTGGGAGAATATAAGAGAAAACGAAAAATAGGCTAAAGATGAAGGGGAAAGGAGAGGAAGATGAAGGAGAAATGGAGAAAAAGAGAGAAGGATGAAGGAGGCGTTGAAGGAGGAAGAGAAAGAAAAGGGTTTCTGATTGGAAAGTGATGGGAAAGAGAGTTTTGAAAAATTAAAGAGGAGAGAGGAAGACATTATGTGATTGATATGTCAAAAATGAGCTGCCATACCATATCCCAATGTATCTCATTAACTCCTTAATCCTTTGACTTTTCAAAAATTTGATATCCAAGTAAGGGTACAATCATCATTTTTAAAAAGTCAAAGCAGCTAAAAAGGAAATAAAGGTAAGTGTGCAATTTAAGGTGGGACAACCCAAAATGGAAAGTGTGCAATTTAGTCTGGGACGAAGGGAGAATTATAAAATTACACTATTGCTCAATTTTGCGTTACACCTTCCAGTTACATTCAAATTAAGCTTAAATTAGGTATTCCTGGTTTAATATAAGGGTTTCAATAAAAAAAACTGTGTTTTCATGAAATGTAATAAAGAGCTAGTACAAGTCATATAGTATGTTACTTTTTGTTACTTAGAAGCTAAGAAGTGTAAACGGGAAGCAGTGTTCGTTAGTTTTTCTCAAATTATATTAAACTATTTTTGGATATCACCATGGGATTTACGTCCTGGTTTGATAATGTCCTAGTATAACCGATCGGATTTTCGTTTGGACCCACGAGTGAAGTTTTTAGTTTTTGCGCTTAGGTCCCTCCAAGAATTTTGGAATTGTCGAAATGAAAAATTGGCGATTTCATATTGAAATTGGGTAATGTATCATCACAACAGAGTGATTTGGACATGGTTGGGTGAGCGGAACACCCTCTAAATTGGAAATATAAAACATGTACAACATTTTGGAAGATTGCAGTGTTGCCCAAGAGCGGGTGAAAAACTTTCCCATTGGTCCAAAACACTTGAATTGTGTTATTCTCTCATAAATTAAAGAATCTTATGTGTTTAAATTAATTTTGACCAAAATTAATAAGCAATGGAACATGTTGTAAACTAATTCAGGGAATGCAGTGTTGATTTTGTGAATAAAAATCATATTTGCTTACCACTTTAAATTCAATACCAATACTTTCTGAAAGTAGATTCGATGGATAATAATAATATATTATCATCATAATAACAGACACTTGTTTTAATGAAAATCCGAAAAACTTAAAAACTTTTAAAAAAACAAATTTTCGATGAAAATAACAAATAATTACAAGCGAACGGCTCTTCATCCAAAGTTTGTGCCCTTGAACAGGGAGGAAGATTTTTTAAATATGCAGCAATTTTCAGCACCAGTAAAACGACGAAAAATCGGTGCCTACATATAAATGAGAAACTACCCTCGACTGCTTTAAATCAATTACTATAAATATGTTTCCAACCCATGATCAAAGGTAACAAAAATACTCTAACTCTACAGCCCCTTTTGAAGAACCGGTGTTGTATATAGGAAAACCGATGCTATAGAGAATTTAAAGCAGCTGCTTGAGGCTGCATTGAATAATTTTCTCCTATCTTTTCGGTCACCCAAGAGCAATCCAAGTACACAGCACAGGTCCTGAAAACCGTGCTGGAAATGAAAAACCCAGTGCTCTATATTGATGAAGCAGTTGCCTACGACTGCATTTAAATAAATTTTTATTAGTACATTTTCAACCTGAGAGCTAAAGAATTAAATTTTACGAAGTATTTAGCGCCAGTACCAAAACTGGTGCTAAAAATGAAAAATACTGGTGCCAGACTAGAAACAGAGCACATGCTCTGCTTCACAACACCAATTTTTCAACAGGAAACCGGTGCTGAAAGATTCCCTTCCCAACCCTTATCAAAAAATGCAAACGCACGACAATGCACTTCATAAAAACTTAACCCCAATTAATAATTTAATATCAAAATATTCATGGTTGGGTGATAACATAGGATAGTGGCCATTACATAGAAGTATAAAGCTAATTACGGTTATAACATGCACTATCTTTTCGTTTTCAAGACAACATCACACCCCCACCATTTTCCTGCTCTCATCAACCCACAATCTGTCACCCTTTGCCCGTCTACCTACTGAATCTCCACCCACATCTTCCAAACTTGGAAACACAAATGGAAACTCAAGAGATTCTTCTCGGAAAGGCCAGTCAATCTCCTCATCGAAATAGTACTTCTTCCCATGTAGGACAACATGCCACTTCTCGTTGCTAGGATCCCTCACATAAAAAACTTGGTGTGCCTGAGCAGCTAAGATGAACTTGGCATCCTCACGCAATTTATGCATCATCGGGAGGAATTTTTGGTGAACCAAATACACTCTCTTGCTGCCATTCTTCAGCTGTTGGTAATTTGTGGACTCTTCGCACACGAGAAAATCTTTGTGCACATTTACCACATAACCCGAAAGGTTTCCGTATGCTGGAAAATCATTTATGGTATAAACAACATTACCTTCAAATTGAACATCGATCCCCTGAAACCATCAAACACATTAACACCCTCAGAACATAGAACCTTCAAATCTTCTATCAAAAGTGCCAGATAAGTATCGATGTCATTTTCAGGCTATTTGGGGCCTGAAATCAACAAAGGCATCAACACATATTTCCTCTTCATACACAAATACTATGGAAGGTAGTATATGGCAAGCATCACCGGCCATGAAGAGTGCCTAGACAACATGTTCCTGGACAGGTTCATTCCGTCCGTACACAAAGCCATCCTCGAGTTCCTAGGCTCACTAGAGAATTCCGGATACCTCTTATCAAATCTCTTCTACTGATCGGCATCAACTGGAAGACGAATCACATCATCTTGAGGACAACCCCTTCGCATGTACCACGTCATCTTCTTTGCATCATTGGCATTCCTAAAAAATATCTTCAACCTCGGAATAATGAGAAGATACCACATGCACTTTGCTGGAACCCATTTCCTTAACTTTACCACAACATGTCCGTCGACAACCACATTTATCCTTTTCTTGTAGTCTGACACATGGAATACGTGACAAGCTATATCTTTCTCCCAGTTACCCTTGTACAAAACACAATCGTTAGTACAAGCGTGTATTTTTCATACTCCAATCTCATCAGACAAAGAATTCTCTTTGCTTAGTAAACGTTGTCCGGTATCCCATTACCTGATGGAAGCTTCTCATTCAATAACTTTAGCAACTTGTTCATGCTAGTGTCACTCCATTTACCAACACCTTTCATATTAAACAATTCCATCAAACATGACATCACTTTTCCTTTTTATTGCAACCGGGATACAAAGACATGTCCTTCTCACCTAGGAAATTAGCCAAAACATTAGGCCTCCCCTTGAATTCATTGACAACCTCCTCACACATGTCATCTAAATTTAAGTCTCCGAAGCATTCACTACTGACAACCAACTCCAGCGGTGCTTTGCACCGTGAAACATCCAAACCAAATAATCTTTTTCAAACCCTCTCCAAACCAAGTGAAGTTTCATGATGTTTCTATCACAGCCACGGTTACGATTCTTGCAATCTATACAAAGACACAACACTCGCTTCTAACGACCAAAGGTGTGCTCTGAAAACTTCTCCACAAAATCAACATATTATTTGCTCAAACGACCAACGTTGCAATACACATGCTTACGCCTCTTAATTGCACGTTCCATCTCTAAAAATTAACGAATGTACAACAATTAAAGTTCAACACACTCACCATAGCTATGAAATATTCTAAAAAATAAAAATCAATTCATGAAACCATACGTACAACTCACATAATAACATTCAAACCATACACGACAATTTTACATTCCTAAAAAAAGCTAATAATGACATCAAGAAGTCTACTTTACAATCACATTTATTACATGAATGCAAAGATTAAAAAATATGATCAAACACACAAAATATACGCATAAAACTATTTGTGCCATATTCCATCATTTATAACATGTCAAACAATTTTAAAACTAACATTTGTAGGTCTTCATGTGAGCATTCAATGTCAAAATCCTCCAAAAAACCTCATTAATGACCTTCTCTCCCAATTTCCCACTTTTTACATGTCATTGAATAGTGGTAGGTGAGAATTAAATGTTTTTCTAGCACCGGTTTTATAACTAAAAACTGGTGCTAGAAATTTCCCTCCAAATTTCTGTCGGGTAAATGAGCTCACAACACCCGTGTGTTCCAAATAACCCGACCGGTGCCGCACCACCATTCACTTTTTAGATTGGCCCCACACACTTGGCACCGCATAACCGTTAATGGTGCTAACCATTAAATTGTAAGCACCAGTGTTTTTCACCATACCGGTGCTAAATATTTCCCTCCATTATTTTATGCTCCAACACACTATTACTCACTCAGATACATTATAAGCACCGGTATCTGGAAATTTTTCCATCACGTACCAGTGCAAATGTTCCTTATATTCACCAGTTCCAGCACATGTATGTATATACCGGTGGTGAGAACGACCAATGGCACCGGTTTCCTTTATTTTCAACACAAAATTGGAGCATGTAACCATTTCAGCACCGGCTTCTTATCACCATTGACAAAATACTGATGCCTATGACCCTGTTTTTAAATAGTGACGGTCTTTCCATAAGTTATGAAAAAATTAAGATTTAAACTGCAAATTAGAAAAAATCAAGATACAATTTTTGGGTTGCATTAATCGGATCGTAAACTTATAACTTCTACACCTTGCATAATAAAAAAATTATATTTCAACTAAAAAATTTACCTTTCTATAATTCTAATTCAACACCGTCTTTCTATATGCCCATGGAAATACAATTTTTTCCAAAAACTTTGCCTTAGGAGAAAAATGCAAGCTAAAAACTAATTGAAGAAATTAAAAGGCGAAAGTCAAGGTAAAAATTAGTCGTGAAACATGCTTGTTACTTGTTACGAAGAAACACGAATTGAAGAGGTCCACGACTAGTGTAAGATAAGAAGGGAGTAGAGGTAAAGGAAAATAGAGCCGGAAAGGAAGACAAGGCTAATTGTAGTGCCAACCAAACTTGCAATTTCAACCGATTCCGACCATAAACTTCGTCTCTTGTACCCCGCCGCCTTGTAATTCCATCCCGATTCATAACTCCATATTGTCTTCCTTAATCTCTCCTTCATTCTTTCCTCCGAAATCCTCTTATTCAAAACTACCATATTCCCATCAACTCTATTTTCTGCCCACTTCCCTGCAAAATCCATCACATATTACGTACATACCTAGCTCAACAATATAAGTTTTTGTTTTTATGTTTTGAGAAATAACAATCTTAAGATCCTTTATTGATGCAAATAAGATGAGCGTTTTTACAACGTAAGTGTAGTATAAAGGTAAAATCTCTCGTCATTCTGGCACCGCGGACTGACGAGGATGTAAATCACAACGTTCAAGGGTCAGTCACCTGGTGTGCCCACAAAAAATCCTCCTACAGAAAAAAAAACTGCCAGGTTTCGAACTTGTGTTCACAACTATGTAAGTATGGACATGAAGGATTACCAAATACCATTAATCTCTTAGCATATCAATCGAGCAAAGAGAGAGAGAGAGAATCTAAGCTCAAATTGATGCCAAGTACTTGAATATATGAGTAATATTTGAAGATACAATATATATATACTATACCTTCATCATGAAATCTTTGGGACCTTGTGATGGTAGGTTGATAATGTTTTTGGGGCTTGGAGATTGGGAACGGGATCTTGTAGAAGCTATAGGAAGTCATATTTGATTGATGGAGATTATAAATTTATAACTAACTGAACTTTGTACCTAAACTCGTTGGTATCCAATAATATCTTATAATGGTATCGGATGCATACATATATAGTATTGGATCGACATGAGTACATATAAATCAAGTAATATACTCCCTGCAATTTTTTTATATTGGTAATTTTTTTGTTTGGTCTTTTAAAATATGGCACCTTATTTTTTTGATAAAATTAAAATTATTTACATTCACT
>JAULKK010322900.1:0-11290 GCA_032355705.1 Rubia peregrina | reverse complement strand
CTTGGGTCGAACAAAAGAATTTATTTTTTGTTAAATAAATAAATTGACGCTGACTAGGTGCTGAAGGAGATGCTGAAGAGATGAATATATCGCGAGTCACGAGTTTAGCTGCGATAAATCAATGCAAGTTGCGAGAAACCGATGCAATTCGCGAGAAATTAACACACGAGATCAACTCGCGAGGGCAGCTCTGGATGGTGAGATGCGTGCCGCAGACGCCCAGAGAAATTGACACGCAGAGGTGCACATGCGGTGACTTCAGGCACGTGTGGATCACGCGACCTGTTTGCCGAAGAAGAAACGCTGGATCGGTGGAGAGCGGCGGTGTAGGCAGGAGGCGCGGGTGTCTGACAGTGAGGAATCGGTGGCGGATGCGGCGGCCGGAGAGTCGGACGAGAACCAAATTGTGGCGGTGGGAGAGTCGAACCAGCAGAGGTGTTCCAATCGGTGTCGTCCTTAGCAGCGGACGGAGGCGGCTGTGGGCGATAACAAAACCAGAGAACGCCGATGCGGTAGCGGAGACGATGCCGGAAACAACAAAACGGAGAAGAGAAGTCGATGGAGGCATTTGACTGAAACCGGAGAAGACTGGTGGGAAGAATTGATCGGGAAAGATGGGGGCTTGCTGGAGAGAAACCAGGCGGCGGCGGCGAACGGAGCTGGAGAAGGTGACCGGAGATGGCGGCGGTGGGCGGCGGCCAGCGACAGCGGTGATGGTGAAAGAATAATTTCGGGAATAACTTTGGAAATTTTGGGGAAATTTTGGAGAATTGTTAGAGAAACCTGTCTGATACATTGATAAAATGTAAAATCCACAAACAATTGTGGCTGTGTGTATTCACACACACACACATATATATATATATTGCATAGAAAGAGTATACAAGACAGAATTAGATATGAAAAATGATATGTACAAAACCAATCAGAAAATGTATTACTTTCTTAACCTGATTCTAATTGATCTACAATTCTATTAATTTTCATATTTGTCATTTGTTTATTTGATTGATTCGAATCTCTATTTTCTAGATTTTGAGTGTTTCATTTGGATTGAGTTTGATTTTAATTGATTTTCTGATTTGACAAATGAACTACCAAATGTGTATGGATATCGGTTTCACCTTGATAGTTTATTTTAAAAGGGGGAATGAACTTTTTACTCGAACTCTCGTAAAATCAAAGTAAAAAATCATCTAAAAGTTACTCTATTTGTGACATACTTTCCATTTTTGGATGTTCAATTAAGTTTATCACTTTCTATAACATACTTTAAGGTGATATTAACCACTCATTATACTTTCTCTTCTTTCCATTGAATTTGACCCACACAAATACCATATTCTAAAAATTTGTGCAAAAAAAGTTGTGGCAAACTTAATTGAACGGAGAGAGCATATTGAAAAGCATGCTGACGTTAAATGGCACAATCATACAACATCTAACTCCGTTGCTTAAACCAAAGCATTCCGGCATAGATAGTTTACTTTAAACTATTTTCAAGATGGTTTAAAGAACCGGAGCCAAAAGATAATTGTTAATTTCGATTCACAATCAAAATGAATTCCGGTTTTTTAATGTTGTCACACTTTCTCTTTTGGAATAATTTTTTTAATATTGACTTCTTTCCATTTTTTTGGCAAATTCTAGGTTGTTTTCATCCACACAATTTACTTTTTACTCTTTCAATGCATTTCCAGTCACTAATTCTACCTTCCTAAATGCAAGTGTCAAAAGCAAGTGAGACAGTGTTAGTGAACCGGAGGCAGTCACGTTTAACTACCCTTCTTTTAACTCTATTTTTCAATTGCTGAAAATCGAATCAAAAGTGCTTTTGGATGTGTCAAACTCATATCCCTCCGTCCCATCAATTTTGAAATTTTTTGTCAACTTTCTCACACCAAATTTGATCATAAATTTCAATAAGTATATAGACTCTAATATCATCATGTGAGATATTGTTAGAATCCTATGTTTACTTAGTTTCTAAATATCAAATTTTAATATGACATTAATATCCGTAATTAAAGTTATTGATAGTCAAACATGGTCTGAGAAAGTTGACAAAAAATAGGCCAAAACTGGTGGGACGGAGGGAGTAATAATTATAACTTGACCCTAAAAGTTATTGAAACGAGATTTTTCATGATTGATATAACTGTTAGTCGATCTAACATGAGACCGTCTCATTTTTCATAAGTAGTCATTTAATTTATTAAATTATCCTTATTAAATTTCCAAAATTATCCCTATATGCTACTCCTTGATACTCTCTCCTTCCCAACTCCATTTGCAATGTGAGAAAAAGGAATTTTTTGGCTTTGGATTATTTAATGAGTTAGGGTGATGTCGAAGTGGGTTGTGCTACTGCTTTTGGGGTTGGTGGGATAGTTTGGGCTAAAATTTCAAATAAAGAGGGGTCAATCCAATTAAACAATGATAGATTGTCCAAAAATGGTACCCACTTTTAAGTGAAATTTATAGGTTGGTACTCAAATTTTGAATTTGTCCTTTAAATGTACCCACTTTTTCATTTATGTCTCAAAAGAGTACCTTCAAACCAAAAAATGGGCACCAATTTGGATCAAAATTGTGTCATAAAGGTACCCATATTTAAATAAAAAGTATCATTCGGGGCATTAATGAAAAAGTGAGTACATTTCAAAACAATTTTAAAAATTAGGGTACCAAACTGTGAATTTCAATTAAATACGGGTACCATTCCGGACATTTTCTCATTAAAAATGGATAAAATTTGCTAAATAAGGAAATAAAATAGAGTGTAAATTCAGTTGGGATGTCTCAAATAAGAAAGCGTGCAAACAGAGTTAGAACAGAGAGAGTACTATTGATGACATTACTCATGTAAAAACTTATAAAGTTGAATTTTGAGATCAACGGATGTTGATAAACAAAAAATAAGTCGATTGTGCTTATAAGCACGACTATACCAAGCACACCATAAAAAATAGTACTCCATCTGTCCACTTTATATTGGCACCCCTTTTCAGCACATTTTCCCATGACATGTTCGGCCATCGATAACTTTAGTTTTGTCCAATAACAAAAGATAAAATTTTACTTTTCGGAAACTACACGTTACGGAGAATCCATCGCCATCTCACATGATATCTATTATTATGTATAACAAAAGTTATCGATGGTCAAACACAGCACATAAAACTGTGCGGTCAAAGAGGGACAATATTAGGAGGACAGAGGGAGTATCAAATATTATTCTTTTCATTTTTAGTAGAAAGGGTGGGGGCGAGATCTAAGAAGAAGATACTCCTTATATTTTTACTACACTTATTCCTTTTATATTGACGCATCTTTTATTTTTATTTTACTCATTTCATTCCTCCAAAATTCAAAACGGGTAAAATGGGGGGATTAGCGGTCGTCCTAGGAACATTTTTGGTGCCAAAAAAAACTCTTTACGTAGGTCAGTATTCATTCAAACTTGCAATAAATTGATTAAACTTGCGTCAGTTCTCCCTGAACCCCAACTCCCCAAGTCCCAACCCCCACAGATGATGATGGACAGCTGATGCCTGCAATCTCCATATTTCAGGATCCATCACCAGCTGAATTTCGGGGATGATCATAATCCCACCCACAGTACCTTATTTTATCCACCTATCATTCTTTCTTTCATTCCTTTTCGCTTTTTTTATACTCCCTTCGTCTTAACCAAATTTTCCTATTACACCCTCCGTCTAAGTTTAAATTGCACTACATTCATTATCATGTTATTCAAGAAACATGTTTGACCGTTAATATATTCACCTACGAATGATAATCAGGGTTTCAATGATCTTATAATGTGTGGAAAAGTTGTTTGCTTGGATACATTTGTATTCACCTTCGTATCGATATACTCAGTGGCGGAACTAGGGCTGGATCCTGGCGGGGGCTGGACGGGGCTGGGCGGGGCTGGCGGGGGCTGGGATGAACAGTATAGCCTACCGTCACCGGGCCCCAGATCCGCCGCTGGACCCGTGGCAAGTGGGTGAAGTCAAAATCTAATTTTATGTATTTTCTATTTTTTAATTCATCCACTTGCCACATATCTGAGTTTTATTGGACCCTCACCCCATTACAGATGAAATGGAAGTGTTTTGACATAAAAAAACTATACAATAGCTGTGAAGTAATAATGCACGGCGTTTACAAATGTCGTTGATTGCCACAAATAACTACGGTAAATTAACTGTCGTCTAACAAAGGGGTATGAACCGTGATGGTGTCAGGGACAGCGGTTTGAAAATACCGTCATACTACCAGTATCACCGCCGCAAACGAGACACTTGTGCACCAGTGTGGAGTGGCAGACATTTGATGTCGGTAAGACAACCTCGATGACGGTTCTAATTGTTTTGATTAACGGCAGTCAATCGTACTGCCATTTGCTCTGTTCAACGGCGTAGATGGATCAGTTATCATTGATCGTTGCTGGGCTATTTAATTGCATGTTTCATAGGTTCTACGGGCGTGGAAAAATTTTCATTGGTGCATGAAAGTTAAAGTTGATCCAGGGTTTGTATACGATGGGTAACAAATTGAGAGAACCCTCATATAATACATTTGAGAGTAATCAATCTGTCTTTTTTCTTGCCCTTGCAAGTGAATATATTTTCTGAATCTCAAAAACTGGCAGCTTCATTTTTTGGGATATAAATGGTCAGAATTAAATAGATGGATGAACAACTGAATATAAATTTTGAAAGCACATCACCGAAATATAAACATTTTTGAAGGGTATATACAATAATATTCTAACTGTTCTAAACAAAATGCAAAATGGATTTCAAACAAAAAATTCATAAAATGATTTAGGTCAACAGAAACGGGAGAAACTTGAAAACAAGATCATCACAAATAAAGAATTCAAAAAAGAAATACTCCCTCCGTCCCACTTTAAATTGCTTATTTACCTTTTCACGGTCTTTAATGAACATGTTTGACCGTAAATATCTATAGTTTGACTCTAAAAAAAGTAAATAAGCAATTTAGAGTGGGACAAATGGAGTACGTAATATAACTTTATTTTTTATTAATAATTCATGAGATCCAAAACAACATTCCATTCCTCTGGTACATACCAAAGCCCCCAATACCACAAGTTAACCATTAATCAGTAGCATTGGAGAGATAAATCATGATGGCTGCTAAGGCCACAGGAAAGACCAACAGCATATAAAATGGTGGAGGTTGAAGCATGGCAACAGGGCCGGCCGACTGCAGTGGAAGCAGCAAGACGCATAAGGTCACACACAAGAACATCACGATGGAACCAAGACCCCATCCGAATTCCAGTTGATCGCCTGATGATCTCGCCATGGTTTCTTGATGAGGATGCCTTCTGCAAATGAGATGCGATGAGTTTCTTATATTTATAAGGTTGCTGGTACCTCTTCAAAGCCAAATGACACAACCGTTGGGGGTTTGGGGGCGGTTACATGCATTTGAGCCAAGAAATGTTTAAGTTTTTTAATTTTCATTTAGGTAATATTTTGAATTATTTCCTCGTCTAGGAAATTACTTTAATTTTCATACTTGGATAATTAAATGTATTCGCATCACCGAGACGAGTCTATTTTTAAGAATTTGGATTAAGGAAAAAAATAATTTGAGAATGGAAATGATTATTAGAAGTTAAGAAGAAGTGGCAAATATCTATCGGATTTTTGTGAAGGAATTCTGTGCATTAAACCATGCATGATCCAGCAAACTGGATTCATTTAGTAGTTACTTCCACTTTTTAAATCATTATCTAATATCCCTTTTTAATATTAGATAATACCTAAAAATCAAATACCTTTTATATTAAATCTATTTAACACTACATGATCAACACTAATGTGTAAAACATTATAGATGTGTATTTTTTTTTGGGAAGTTTAAATAAATAAAACTTTGCAAACTTCATAAAAAGATGCAAGTTTTATTAAGTGATACTATTTTTAATTGTTATTGCTGAGTTCTACTAAATAATATGACCTTGATTTTGTTCTTTTCCAAGGTGTTCTAAACAACAAAAGAAGCAATAACTATTTACAACTTCATCAAAGAGATAACACTTTTAAATAGGATACATAATAACAACAAGAATAATATAATTATTTAAGGCGTAAAATTATGATGATCCAAATGAAGATGACAGTATTCAAATCTTCCTATATTAAAAATGGGAAACTTGTTAAGAATTGAATTCTTTCTAATGCCATGTTAAATTGGTAAATATATCTAATTTTCATCTTAAAATCAATAATATGTTTAATAGTTCAAGATCTTATCTCCCGATAAACTTAGTCAAATAGAAAACTAGGTTTTGTTAAAGTTAGAGTTGTAGTTAACTTACGACTCTTTGATGTATTCCCTCCGTCCCATAAGTAATGACATATTTACTTTTTCAAAGTCAAATTTGATTAAATTTGATTATAAATATAAATTAATAAATACATAATAAATATATCAGTAGTAATAGGCCAGTAACTATAAATTTCTATCTTTGATAGGCACGTCAATTTTTAACAACACTGGCATACCCGTCAATAGTCCATCTACGATTTTCTGGTTTCAACAAAATCTGAGAGCACTAATTACTTTTTTATTAATTTCTTTGAGAGGCGCATCAATTTTTAACGACACTGTAAGGCTTTGTGGTTTCTTTCTGGTTTCTTGTCAGAAAGTAATCACAAAGAAACCTCCACTGCATATGCCCTAATTAGTATATAAGTTTTGTCGGTCACTATTCTTATTGTCCCCAGATAAGGTTTCAACATGGATCCATACATGATACATGCTAGGACATTGAGCTTATATAGTCTCAATACTCTCATGCACACTACCCCCAGTTAAGTATAATGGATCCATGTCATTTTTCACTCTAGTGTTGTCACATAACCAGCTCTTGTGTGCCATATCACAAGAAATTGATTAAATCACGGTTGCTAATTTCTATATCAGGTTTGAAATCCTTTTTTTGAAATAAAACATTCAAGGATACTTGGAAACTCGCTCAATAAGGATTGGAATGGGATCTAATCTAATATGGCGTAATTATAGGCCTAACACATAAGTAAGGTTCCATCCTAAAACAAATTGACTACTAGACGAAGTGACTCACTAATAAAATAAAAGGCAACTTATCACTCTACTTTCAATGTAGAATAATTACATTCTAAAAACTAGCTAATCTAAATGTTCAGGTGAAAAGAAAAGCAGAAATTATTGATTTTTACAATCCTGGAATTGATCAACATGTATACAAATTAACCTTGTGTCCAAATTATTAGGTGCGAAAATTGCAAAAGACGGCTCTCATTTAATAGGAGTAAGAACAGTAGTTTCGAAGTTAATCTCTTCTATTGATTTTAAAAAATAAAGAGTACATGGATTACCAAATTGTGAGCCGTATAAAAAGTTATTACAAATCCTAAGCATGAATTGTAATTCCTGTGAAAACGTTAAAAAAATTAGACTATATGACAAGTTAAATAACTCTTCCTCAAGAGGTTTTGGCATTAACTTTTTTTCAAGAATAGTTTTTAACTTTATATGTTTATTTACTTGTTGCAATTGATTGGGGATTAGTTATTACAAGGAAATCGTAAACCTTAGAAGGGTAAGAAACTGGATGGTTGAAATCTAGTGCTCACCGGCAGTAATTATCCAATTTCATATTATATTGGATATACAAAATTTGATCATCATATTTGGCTTTAGAAATGTTGTCTTGTCATCAGAATCTTAAATGGTTACTTCAGTACACAATCTTAAATGCTTTTTATATGAAGAAAAAAGGTATTAAATTGATAATTAATAGAGAAACAGAAAAGAGAATATAAAAGTCTTGACAGCAAAAGGAAATCATTTCAATCTGCTAAGCATAAGCTCTATCAATGAAGAAGACAACCATACTCTTCAACATTCATCCTCATCTTTAAGGCCATGCACATCTCTAGCATGAAACCTCAGATCAACATAGTGCCCACGAAAGTCGCACAAATCCAGTGCGCAGGTTCGCACAATTTGATTCATGTAGCCATAAGTCTGCTCGTCGATGATCCACCCCAACACTTCACTGCTGCAATGCGGGCATGAAACTTTGTGTGGGACCCTTTCCGCCGCAAACGCATACCCTGTTCGCCTTCTACCATCCGGCAACAGCTTCGATGGTCGCACTAGAGATTTTATTTCGCATAACAAATCGAAACAGTTTGGCCGATGATAACCGGGGTCGCACACATTAGGCCGGCAGCCCTTGTGGTGCGAAGAACAGATCAAGAGGATGCTGTCGTGGGGATGATCCAAGCAAGCGAGACACCTTATTTCGTCCCATTCAGCCTTCACTTTCTCCTCCTCATTGCACCATCTTGGTCATCCTGAATTGACATTTTCAGGCTTAGGGTCGGATGCTGTATTCGGCTTCCTAGGTTGTTTAGGCTCAGGATCGGATATTGTACTGGGCAGACTAGATAGCTTAGGCATCCGTCCTCGTTTGTAAGGCTTAGAGTCGGATGATGCATTCGGCTTCCTAGGTTGTTCAGTCTTAGGGTCGGATGCTGCATTAGGCTTAGGATTGGATGCTGCGTTAGGCTTCCTAGGTTGTTTCGGCTTAGGGTCGAATGTTGCGTTCGGTTTCCTTGGTTGTCTAGGCATATCTAACACAGGGAGATGTAGGAAGAAATGAATAGTATATTAGCTCTGGGGATGTAAGTTTTATGTGAATGAATGAGAGAGTGTTATTGTTGAGTGTGTTATTTATAATGTTGTGGATTCATCTTCAAAGGGATTTTGGCAGGTGCATGCATTCGAGATTTTCAATATTTGGGCGGTTTATGTTTAAGGTGAGTTTTAGTGAGAATTTTATCCACAAGGTAATTACATTATTTGTTCGTATATATAGTCAACCGATAATATTTTGTTTTTATTATCCACAATGAATACTGGGGATTTTGGCAGGTGCATGCATTCCAGATTTTCAATATTTGGGCGGTTTATGTGTAAGGTAAGTTTTTGTGAGCATTTTATCAACAAGGTAATTACATTATTTGTTCGTATATATAGTCAACCGATAATATTTTGATTTTATTACTCACTCTATCCCTTTTCAACTTTCACCTTTTGACTTTTAACGGTTGACTTGAAAAATGTTTGATTGTTAATATTTTTCATTAATGATAATTAAAACTTGTGAAAATTTGATATTTTAAAAATATATGTTATGACGAATTTAACGATGTATCATGCAATAGTATTTATATTTATGTATCAATTCAATTTTGGGTCAAAATTAGAAAATTTTAACTAAATGAATAATCTAATTACAGTGTGAAATGTGACAGGTGAGTATATGGATTCAGATTTGGAAAATTATCAATACTTCAAAACATCCGATTTTGATTTAAGGGAGATTCACGGGTGCATTTGAAAGATTATATATATTTTTGAAGAAATCTTAAATATTAATTGCAAAGGGTTTTCTCCAAGCTTCTTAACTATTAAATTACTTTTTCTATCAAACAGAAATAAAAATGACGCCATAGAAATATCAAAATAACTAAGGTTATGTTCTCAGTAGTTTATCTGAAATTCAATTCAGTTCAAATCAGTTCAATTCATTGAAAACTTAATTTGGTGACATTTAGCTTTATTTAGCCATTTTCAACTACTTTTCAACACACTTTTTTTTTTGGAAAAGTTAAAATCAAATCAGTTTAGTTCAGATCAAATCAGGTCATATCATATCAGATCAAATAATCTCTAGAGAACAGGGCTTAAGAAGCAGTACTCCCTAGAATGGAAAATTTTAAATTAATGGCATAGGTGTGCTCTCAACATTTATTTATATATATATATATATTCTAGGGACCTTTGTATATACTCCCTCTCACACAACTATTGGCCACTATTCCATTTTAGTTTGTCCCAAAAGTTTTGACCGCTTACCTATTTTAGTAAAATTGAGTGAGCATTAGTTGACCCGCATCACCTTTCTTAAACATTGAGCCAAAAAGTAAGTGGCAACATCAGTTTTTTAAAATATTGAGTTAAGAGGTGGGTGGACATTAATCGTGGAATGGAGGAAGCATAATTTATTGATTGAAGTATCTAAGACAACCAATGCGAAAAATTCCTTTTTAGTACTGATAGTTTCCAAAATTAGCTACGGCAAGTCCAACCTCTTCGTGTACCTGCAAAAGTTATCGGGATGGGCCCCGGAGAGGAAGTTACGTTCTGACACTCAAGTTAATGTTATTCTTGCTTATACAGTTTTAGGAGTAGAATTCGTCTCTCTTATATGGTGTTCTCTATCTTTATTTATAAGGCACTGATAGTGTAATTGTGGTCCTCTAATTACACTCCACTCTTTCGGATCGTGGTCCAGTGGAGAGTATCGTGGCAAGTAGTGTGTACACTATTTTTGCTATTGGTTAGTTTTGGAGGTGCAACGTAGGGGTTTAAGCGAACTAAGTTATTCGCGAAAACTCACCAAAAGCTGGGTCAAACTTGACTCAAATTTGAATTTGACCGAGGTCGAACCGAGCATGAGCTGAGCTTTATTAATATTCGAGCTCGAAATCAATCTCAACTAATAGTGTTCGTTAAACACGTCTAGTTTTTCGAGCCAATATAATATAGTTTTGACAAATATAATATAATGCATATAAAAAATTAAAAAATATATTTAACCATGGTTTGAATTTTAGCTCAAACAAAATAATTTCACTAGAGTTCCAGCTCGAGCAAAGATTTTCTAGACTCGTTCAAACTCAATCAGAGGTCGAGCTTGAGGTATTTCAAAAGAGCTCGAACTTGTGCAAAGATTATTCAAACTTGGCTGACTCGTTTATATCCCTAGTGCAACGTTATTGGCCTTTGTGGATTTAGCGAACTGGTTCAGTCCAGCGAAGTGATTTCTTCACTTGCTTGGTTTTGACTAACTAGGGTGGGGTAGGTGATATCTATACATAAGTCCCCCCTCCTCCCTCCCCTAACCACATAATCATGAGAAGCGAAGTCTAGGGTGCCTGTTTTTGCAATGTAGGTGATGTAATTTTTTAGGTAAAGTAAATAGAGAGAGGGAGATAAATATACACCACATCAATAAAGTTAAACTAGAATTAGGCGCAAAGCTGAAAATGACTTTGGGGGGTAGGAAAGTGTATATTTGAGAAATCGAAATGGCTTCAAAAAAACTTTCCGTTATGAATGGATTAAAATGTAAATTCGTGGTAGCCTATTAAAGTTCCCTAAATTTTGGTAATGGTTAGTAATGTTC
>JAULKK010322890.1:0-11291 GCA_032355705.1 Rubia peregrina | reverse complement strand
GCTAGTTACCATAGGAGAGAATAATAAAAAAATTGCACTGGCATGTGCAACTTTGTTGTCAGGGACACACAAAGCCCATTTAATGTCATCATTGGCATACCCTGGATGAACATAGCAGAGAAACATGGTCCTCATATCACTTAGTGATGAAATTCCAACTCCGATGGGAATTGCAATGATGCGAGGAAATCAGCAAACTGCTAGGCAGCGCATGGTCGTCGCAATGAGAGCGGGAAGAAATGTTGAACAAATAAAAATGGTCAGCACCATCTCGGAGAATGGCTTACCAGAGTAAATGGAACCTCAAGTTAACCTCGGAGAAGGGATATAAATTATCGTTCTGGGTTGTGTATACACTTCCAAATGTCTCAAGATAGGAAAATATCTCCCAAGCGAAGTGAAAAAAATAATAGAAATTATGTGAAGTAACAAAGATACATTCGCATTGACAGTGCAGAACATGAGAGTAGTCAATCCAGATATAGCTACCCACTCTCTAAATATCAACCATTCAATCGGGCCAGTTAAGCAAAAACAACGAAGCTTCGCTACCGATAGACAAAAAGCGATCGAGAAGGAGGTTGGAGCATTACTTCATGCAGGCTTTTTATAGGAAGTAACTTATCTGAAGTGGTTGGTAAAGCCAATGATAGTAAGAAAGCCAGATGCAGGGTGGAGAATGTGCATGGACTTCACTGACCTAAACAAAGCATGTCCAAAAAACTGATACTAGTTACCTAAAAAATCGACCAGTTGGTGGAAGCGATATCAGGATACGAATTCCTAGCCTTCTTGGATGTGTATAAATTATTCCACCAAATATTGATGAATCCAGGGGATGCAGAAAACACAGCATTCATGATAAGATTTGGAGTCTTTTGCTACATGAAGATGACATTCGGCCTAAAGAATGTGGGTGCGATATATCAAAGAGTAGTCAACATAGCATTTTGCAATGAAATAGGATAAACTCTTGAAGCGTATGCTGATTACATGGTGATAAAAAAAAGGTGTATCGGTAGGCACATGGCTTGAAAGAAACTCTGGATACATTAAGCGCAATTGGCATGAAACTGAATCCCAAGAAATGCATAATTGGAGTGGACGCAAGAAATATTTTGGGGTACAAAGTCTCCTCAAAAGGAATTGAGGCTAACCCGGAGAAGAAACAGGCAATTATCACTCTCCCTCAACTGCGAACAGTCAAAGAGGTGCACGTGTTAACGGGATCTCTATCATCACTTAGCAGGTTTGTCTTGAAAGTTGTGTCCATGAAAGGGACAAGAAGTTCAGCTAGAATGAAGAAAGTAAGAAAGCATATGAATCGTTGAAAGAACAGCTCCAAGCATTACCAAAGCTGAAGTCACCAACGCCAGGAGAGACCCTATACCTATATCTGGAAATTTCAAGCAAGGCAGTGAGTTCGGTCTTAGTTAGTCAAGAAGGCCAAAACCAAGTACCGGTATACTACATCAGCAGGACACTGCAAAGTGCAGAAGGGGATTACTTTCTGATCGAAAGATTAACCCTATCATTAATCTACTCAACAAGGAGACTACGAAGATATTTTCAAATCCATAACATAATTGTGTATGCTACTACCCAATCAAGAATATCTTGAGCAAGCCAGAATCATCCGTAGGAATGACCAAATAGGCACTTGAATTGGGATAGTACGAGATACAATTTCAGCCGTGTACTGTAATCAAGGCACGAGCCTTAGAAGATTTCATTGCAGAAATAACGTACCCAAATGCACAAGGGGAAAATACACCAGGAAATCTCGGAGTAGACAAAGGAAAATCAAAATGAACGTACATCGCATAGAAATTGTTCGTTGATAGGGTGTCTAGCAAAGAAGGTTGCGGTGCAGGATTGCTACAAATGGGGGAGAGCATAGATACTCACTTCATTTTGATTTCCCACTCATAAATAACGAAGTTGAATACAAAGCACTGATAAGTGGTTTGGACCTTACAATCAGAATGAAGGTTAAGAGCGTTAAGTGCTTTGGCGATTCACAAATAGTAGTCCAGCAAGTGTGTGGAGATTACAAGGTGTGTGAGGAGAAGTTGATAAAGTATTCAAGGAGAGTTCTCCAACTTATGTGCTAGCTTGAAAATTTTGACATTCAATATGTACCAAGGAACCTAAATACCAAGGCGGATACCTTAAGTAAGATGGCGATGGCTGGTTTCGATACGTTGTTGTGACAAAACGATGTGAATGTAGAGGTTATACCAGTCAGAAGTACAGCCACAATAACCATGTCAACGATCCAGACAGGCGAAACAAACTGGATGACTTCATTAAAGGACTACTTTGAAACAGAAAAGTTTCCAGCGGATAAAATACAGCCTGGAAAGAAGGAATTATGATCTCAAGACTACGTTTATGAAGAGGGAATCTTGAACAAAAAAAAGTTTCCTCTCTTCATGGATAAGGTGTGTGGGACCAACCCGGGCAAACAAAATTATGAGAAAAGTTCATGAGGAACTTTGTGGGACAAATAAGGGATCTCGAACAATCACGAAGAAGAAGATAATTCGTCAATACGCCAAAAATGTTTATTGATGCGCACAACTTCGTGCTAAAATGCAAAAGATGCAAAATTAATGTGTCGTTATCACATAAGCCACAGTATACCCTAACATGGATGTATGAAGCCTGGCCATTTGACAAATGGGGAAACGATTTGGTTGGACCTTTCCCTAAAGAAGCTAGTAATGTGAAGTTTCTGATCGTAGCGATTAACTATTTCACAAAATAGGTAGAAGCGAAGTCGTTGGTAAGAGTCACGGCAGAAGCAGCATGAAATTTTGTTTCGAAAAACACAGTTTTTTGGTTTGGTGTACCTCAAACTATCGTGATGGATAATGATATTCAGTTCACGAGCGAAACCATCACCAAATGGCGCTCAAAATTAGGGATCGCACAAAAGTTCACATCCGTAGCTCATCTCCAAGCTAATGGCCAAGTGAAGGTAATAGAAAGTACATTAATTCAAGGAATTCAAAAAAGATTGGAAGGAAAGCGAACCGGATGGGTAAATGACATACCCAACGCATTATGGTCTTACAGAAAGATAGTAAGAGAACCCACAGGAGAAACACCATACAGTCAGTCTAGTTTACGGCCTTGAAGCAGTAATACCAATTGAAATCGGGAACTCAATCCTTAGAGTGAAATAATATAATGAAGGTGATAATCCCAAAATGATGAGATTGGATATGGACAAACTTGAGGAGAAAAGGCAACATGCAACCATCAGAGAGGCAAAGTACAAGGAGAAGGTGGCCCGAACATTTAATGAGAAGGTCAAGAAGATACAGTTTCAAGTTGGCGATCTTATGCTGCGAAATAATGAGGCAAGTCTACCAGAGGAAAAATAAAACTATACCCAAAGTGGGAATGCATTACAAGGTAACGAAAGTGCACCGATCTAACTGCTACTAGATAGAAAGGTTAGATAGAAGCAGTGCCCCGAACACTTGGCATGTAATTAACATGAGGAAGTTCTATGTTTAGCTATCCTTATTAAGATCTAGAAAAATCTCAGTTGTACAGGAGCCGTGAAATTATCATTGGCGGCCTTTTCGTTGTTAGCATCATAGTTTCTTTTCAAGCGTAATATCATCACAACCGTACATATTCAATATTAGAAAACATCTTTCTGGGAAAATCACCCATAGTACTGTTCAGTTAAATTTTATACAAAATCCATTAACACCCAAAAAAAGTTAGCAAACTGTGGCACATCGTAAAGAAAATCAAATCTCACATCTTGCAACCGCGAACAAGCAAATTTGTACAATCTCAATACGACAAGTTATATATCGTGTCAAATTACAAATACCAAATCAAAAAAGAAACAAAAGCATGAAATAGATGTTGTGGCTTCGCACAACATGGATTTACGACCTCAATCTTGCAAGCTATAGATCTTGAAAAAAGAAATACAAAGGCACGTGTGCCTATGAAACAACAACAAAAGCAAGCAATAGATCTCACGGATTTGCACAACATAGGTTTACAAACTCAATCTTGCAAGTTGTGGATCTCACAAAAACAAATGCAATGGCACATGTGCCCACGAAAACAGCAACAAAAGTAAGTGATAGATATTGCAGATTGGCATGAATCAGGTTGTCATAACCTAGAACTCACAAGCAATAGATTGTGCATAAAACAAGAACGGGAGCCCTAAACACAATAAAAGCTGAGACCAAAGTCAAGAAATATATCTTGCAATTTTGCACCCACTAAATATCAATTCCTCAAAGTAGCATGCGGTACCATAATGTCAGACTAGTAACCACCAGTCCTCTTTGGCAACTCAAGTTGAAAGCATAAGAATATAGCAACAGCAGTATCTAATAAATACAACATTTCATATTAGTCATAAGAAAACGCATTGATAAAAAAACCAAGGTAACACAAAATAGAAGAACAAAGATAGTACTTGAAGTAATTGAAGAAGGAAATGATTACATCAAAGAAAAACAAGTTATCTATGCCTTGGTACGCGAGATGGCCCAGCAGAAGAAGAACTACTCAGCCTGATATTCCTCCTCAAATATAATATGATCCTAGCACCATTTCATATGCAAGTAAGCAGGATGGCGGGATCGACCACTTCACTGAATACAATCAAGATACTTCACATAGTACACTTTAAAGTCGAATATGGGACCAAACTCTTCACGATCAAGTTGAATACTCATGAGGTCCAAGGTGCCTTGATAACTT
The DNA here is from genome assembly GCA_032355705.1 of Rubia peregrina. NCBI lineage: Eukaryota > Viridiplantae > Streptophyta > Magnoliopsida > Gentianales > Rubiaceae > Rubia > Rubia peregrina. The sequence goes on along the minus strand of JAULKK010322890.1, from coordinate 6,542 downwards.
TTATACAAGTTCTCTTGGTTACGTATCTCCTCCTATAGTTGAACAATATGTGACCTAACATATTCGGATAGATTAATCCTCTGCTTGTTAATATTCATAGTTAGATCTCCACAGTTAGTAGGGCCACGAGGCTCTGCAAAAAGGGTCTAAAGTTTCTCTTTGTAATTAACACAAGTTTGTTCAAGCTAATCCACACATGAGTCAAGGAGGCCACACTCAGCATGAAGGTGATCATTCTCACTATGCGGGTGGGTATTTATGGTGAACTGTTCATCAAGCCTGCTCTGCCACCTTGAAGAACAAGTGGCAATGTGATCACATTCACCCTTTTTCTTATTTAGATGATCCAATAATTGATCAATTCGAGAGCACTCCATATCTATGATTACAGTCTTGTGATGAGCCTCGCGTGCCTTGTTCGTGGCAAAAAAATTACTTCATATTGTTGACCAATCAGTTAAATCAAGTTTAGCCGCTGCAGCTCAATAAGATTATTTTATTAGGCTCACAATCCTTTGAACTCACGAATATAGTCTTGCGACTTACTTATGGTCTTCTTTCATCCAAGCTCTATATTATTGATGCTTAGTAGCATATAATTGAGATGAACGCCCAATGAAAACACCCACTCCTGAACGCGACTGCGAAAGTTGAGCGAATGCACATACACACCAACAAATTCTAGATCAACTAAGCTACGAATGATATCCTTGCTGAGGGATTCAATATTATAACCGTCAGGTACAAATTTACTACAAGGACAACTCATAAGAGAGGATGGAGATGGTGAATAAGTGGGGACACATCATCTAAGACATAATGGAATAGATTCCAAACAAGAACTCTCAATACTTGAAAAATGATCACCAAAAAGTAGCTCAAGAAATTCCTTTGATAGAGAAATAGTAGCCTCAACCAGTCTAATACGGTAGCACAAATTAGAAGATATAAATTGAGGATGTTGCTCAGAATGAACAATAGAACCCAACGTATTAAGAGGATTTAAAAACTTATTGTCGATCAAAATATCAAAACCCCGCATACGAATAAATACAAGGTAAAAATAAAAAATTATAGTTGGCATACCAAATTCACATTAAAGGCAGTACACATAGTTTAGACATGCATAAAAGTACCATTATATGTTACAGATATAAATTCAAATGGTCTTAAATTAAGTCATAACTCTAAAGTTAACTAACATTGGTAGGAGAAGCATATGCATCATGGGTAACGAGAGAAGAATCCTCCTTGTTCACATTATAAGCAGAATTCTCCACATTTTTATTAACCTCTGGGTTAGAAGATGACTTAGTATCAGTAGAAGCAAACAGAAGGTTGTCAAGATAATCAACTTTGTACTCTCGCAGCTCAGAAATAGAGGGCAAGGAAGGAAGACCGGAGAGATGCGATAACAAAGCATAAGGATGATTGCATTGATGAATTCAAATTTTAGTGCAGCCTTCTGCTGGTCCAATATCTCCTCGCACTTAACTAGTGAGGGTAATTTATTGCCTTCAGGGCAAGATTCATCTTTTGCAGCTCCACAACCAATAATGCGAGCGGAACTAGAAACTTCTTCAAAAATGTTGAAGGACTTCATCTTGAAAATCCATTCAGCGAGAACTTGGGGATAACTGGATGAAGCAGGACCTTTAGTCTGCATCTCCTTCAACTCAAAGCGGAGCTTACTGGCTTCTTCTTCAGCAATCAGCACACGCTTCTCACCAGCTTCAAGAGAGATCGTCATAGCTTCGTGCTTCTTCTTGTTAGCTTTATACTGCTCCAACAGTAAACCATCCTGCTTGGAGAATTTAGCAACCCGCTCACCAACGAGTTTGACACTCTCACCAATCTTGTGACACCTGTCAGAAAAAAGAATCAAATGAACATAACAATCAGACATTGTAATAAAAGAATACTAATATAAGACAAAATCATTTTAAAACTATAGTGAACATACCGCAACCATCGACTCGTGCAGAGGAATTTCGGAAAGAGTGGCAGTAATATTCCCTTCTGCCAACAAATTACCGCTTCACAATGGAGCCTAAGAACGGGAATGATTAGTGCGTCCTTTTTTTCTCAAAAGGCTCCCATGCAGCAGATGAACTACCACCCCAATTCTTTCTCTTTTTTGCTTATTGAGCGACAGCGGAAGCATTAACTGTAGGTACCACATCCCCTTCCGGTATCCTTCCCTTAGTTTGCTCTAACTGAGAGTTCACCTGAGTAAGGTTCTCCTACGAGACACCATCAACACTAGTATTATGCGATAGACAGACATATTTTCCATCTCCTCAGGCGCATCACCAGAGATAAACGATCTGTCCATCTTTTTCCCACTAGATCTATGTCTACCATTCAACATACATCTTAAGTCAAGCGAACACACAAATACAACTGAGCAATACGAAAACAACAGGAGATGGCTAAATAAATCTACAGCATTAAAATAAAATAAAAGAATGCAAAATTAGGGAAACCATAAAATAAAAACAAACACATTCGCTTTCAGATTCACCGAGTTGTAAAATAACCTCAGAATTTGCAGTATGATTTACTAATGGCTTGGGAAGTTTAGAATTAGGAACATTATAATTCCCAACCGGAAGAACATGTTCGCACTCAGAATCCAGTTTAACACATAAAAAATTGTGCCACATGCTATAGTTACTAGGAAACCCACTGACGAATTCAACATTGGGAATGAAGGGATAAAAAGTAAATTCATCAGATGAGTTTTTCACTTTACGAAGATGATACAAACTATGCAAAAATTCAACCAAAAAATGACATTGGCTTGGGTACACACATAGTGAAAACCCACAATAATTGCAATACCCTTAGGATGAAATTGAGACAGCATGATTTGATTAGATAGAAGCAAATCTATAACATGTTGGGGAAGGGGAAAGACAAGACCAAACTTGAGAAAATCAAAATAACAATATATATATATATATATATATATACATATATATATATATATAACCAACAGGGGGAGTGTGAACACTCTCAGAATCAAGAGGAGCTTTGAGCTCAAGCGAAGACATGAAAGGAAAATTAGTTTGTAAATTTTCCAAACAGTCATCACACCGGATTTTATTAACGGTAGAAGAACCGGCGAGATGACTGGAATCCCCCCCAGAGTCAACATCATCAACTCGGTCATTCTTTACAGGAGAATCAATGAGATTACGGGTAGACGTTCTAGCAGGAATGGGTCCTAAGATTTGAGATGAAACCCCCATAAATTAGAGCCACAAAATACAGACAGTGTATTCCAGAAAAAAGTCAAAAAATAACACAGGTAGCATGTCGAAGAAGCCAGCCAAAAAAATTCTGGCCAAATATAAACAACAAAATTGGCAGATGGGAGACAAAGCTCGGATTCACAAATGAGAAAAATGTTCAAAAAAGGAAAAGAAAAAAGACAAAGAGATTTACAATTTGAGAGAGCAGAGAACGATGATGCACAAGAAGAATAAAGAAAGACAAGGAAGATGAAAGACTAAGGCGTTTGAAGAAGCAATAAAGTAGAATACTTAAATAAAGACACTGAAACGTCAAAATTAAGCATTAAATCAGTTTAAAACATCATGATAGAGTTCTAACACAAAAGTAACTCACCTTTTACGGAATACAAGACGGCGGTATATGAATAGATTATACACTGAATAGTGATGGAGTTAGGTCAGTTAATTCAGGGCATTTATAAGGTAAGCAAAGATAACAACATGTGAGAAAATTGTGAAAAGCGTAGCTAATAATGAGGGGAAAATCTCAATTTAATAACAAAATATTGCAACAACCAAGCGTATCAACATCCATAAATTTGAGGTATGAATTCAAATTCAAAATTCAAAAACCATACATTCCAACAAAATGCAAGTGTAGCCAAGAAGCACGCAACACTTCACGAAGACAATGTAAGTTATTGTGATGACGAACATTTTAGTACAGCTTAAGAGATAAACATAACAATAGTTCATACACATTCAACAGACACAATCATCGCTCCACGTTCCATTGACTTCATAGCTAGGGGGGTTATGGTGTATAACTACCCTGCGGATTAAAAGTTGTTTGTCTTTAAGCCCAGCCCGACACTCACCATGAACCAGGAAAAGCGGAGCTCGGCCATAAACTGAGCAAAGCGGAGCCACGTCTAAAGTGGAAGGACACTTGGGAGCGATACCGAGATCATAGAAACCATGATGCAACCCATGATCTGAAACCTTAGCAATGTGGAACCATGATTGCGATCCACTATAAGTAGAGGAAGAGAAGCATTAACTCATGTAAGTAGCACCAATTGAGAAATACCAATTATCTGGAGGAAACAACTAACTTGATCGTCAGAGCACTTTCCCAGAAATCACTTTCGATGTCTTTCTTGCAGGATTACGCTTACAATACGGTTATTTCCAGCCACCTCACGTGATCGAGAATACCACATCACTATGCATATTTGAAAATATATGTTGATCTCTCGCCCATTCCCATGCATATCTAGGGTTTGTGTCTTCACGATTTATAGCTTTCCTATTACGGGTTTTCCAGATTTCCCATAATATGAAGATATACAGTTCTAGATCACTTCTTCCAGGATAATTTTTCAACCAGCCTATAAACCAACAATTGAAATGTTGTTGCACACCATTATTAAAATCAAAGCCAAGAAATGTTGTTCTTCACACTCGTTTGGCCATCTCACATTGAAGGAACAGATTTGTTGTGTCTTCCTCATATTGCTGACAGCTCTAAAATATAGGTTCCGAAGACAGTTGTCTCATATATATTTGTTTATTTGAGTTGGTAAAACATCATTTAGAAGTCTCCAGATAAATATGAGAAGTTTTTGTGGAATTTTCAGGCTTCACAGTAGCTTCCACATCTTGGATTCGGGGGAGGTATTCATAATATCATTTGTGGGAAAATTTCATTCATTGATAGGTTGTAAACCTTCTTTACTGAGTAGAATCCATCCTTGTTTGGTTTCCACAATGGTTGTTCTATTCCCTCCGGGTTTCTGTTCAGGTGTATAGACAGTATGTAGGGTACTATCTGTGCAGGGAAAATCGATCTTACCAGGGAGCTCTCCAATTGTGATTGTGATCAATCAAATGATCCACATTCATGTTTGTTTAAGTCACTATAGCTGAATTAGTAGCAATGGGATCAGTTTGATTAGTTATCCATTGTTCATGAATACCTATTCCTTCTCCAACAATGATTTTTTTTCCCATAGATTTGATTTCCATCCCCAGGAATCACCACTTTTTGGCAACACGCATTTTAAATCTGTATTCCCCAAATACTTCGCCTTGTATACCTAAATCAATAGATAATTTTTGTTTGACATTATAGACCATGCATGTTTGGCTATCAGTGTTTAGTTCAAACCTATTGAGTATCGTACACCCAAACCACCCGCTTCTTTTGATCTGATTAATTTCTTCCAAGATTTTCAATGCATCCCCCCCATCTCCATCTTTTCACTCCATCTAAAACATGCAGTCATTTGGTCCAATTTCTTAAGAACACCAACAGGAATGTGAAAGATACTCAACGAATAAAGCACTATTGATGTAAGAACATGCTTGGGTAATGTGATTCTACTTGGAAGGTTAAGCACTTTTGTCCTCCAGGTTCCATATTTTTCCAGGAATTTTTTAATAAGATTTATGAATATGACTTTCTTTTCATTTCCAAAAATGATATTTGTGCCCAAGTACTTTCCCCCAATTCCTTCACCGTGTATATTAAGAGTATATATCATGTACTGTCTCATGTGATCTAGTGTACCCGGGTTAAACTTAATTGCACACTTTTAGAATTTAAAGGCTAACCTAAAAATATGGCATATAGATCAATCATCTTTACCAAATCATTGATCGTCTGCATACATCAAATGGCTTATTCTTGGACCTGTCCTTGAAACCTTTATCCTCAGGCTTTTATTTATACTCATTTTTTCTTAAAGCCAAGCAGACATATATTGATGAGTTACGATAAATAAATGACGGAGCGTACATCCCTATCTGAGGCCCTTGTTTGGTGTAAAGAAATGAGACATATTACCATTAATAACCATTTTATATGCCACTGGTTGTACACAGTTTATCATGAGTTGGATCCATCTTTCCAGAAATCGCATTTCTGTTAAAGCTATTTATTAAAATCTCCAAAAAAATCATGTCATATGCTTTGCTCATATCCAGTTTAACTGCAGCAAAACCATCCTTCCATGTCCTATGATTCTTCAATAAATTGGATTACCACATATGCCAAAAGTATATTTTCCATTATGCTTCTTCCCAGAACAAAACCATTATGATTATTACATATGAGATCAAAAATATACCTTTTCATTCTAGTAGCCAAAATCTTCGCTATAATCTTATATTTGACATTACACTGCAAAATTGGGCTAAAGTCAAAAGCTTCTATTGGGATATTTGATGTGACGTCAAATGCATGTATTTTCTGAGGCATTTAACATCTCTTTTGTTATCTTTTTGTTGGAAGATTGCTAG
>JAULKK010322882.1:0-11291 GCA_032355705.1 Rubia peregrina | reverse complement strand
TGATACCAACTGATATGAATATTCTTGCAGAGACTCTGAATTGCAAGATTTAAATTTTGACCGAATGAAGGAATTTTGCAAACCCTTTATTTTGCCTCATAAAATTTAGGAGTCTATCCCTCAGAGTACTCTCAATCTTGACTTGCTCACTAACTAATTAACCCGCAGGATTACACAACAATGAAGAAACATCGAAAGCACAGAGAATAATCTCAAGTTTCTGAATATACGATTGATAAAAGGTGAGGAGAGTCTCAGCCATATCCCTCTATTTATAAGGAGAATATCGCCAAAAAACCCTAATTACAATTGGAAACTAAATCAATTTATGGCAGCTTTAAGAAGCTAAAACCATCTCTTACTAAAACTCCTAATTTTTTTAATCTACTTCAATTCTTCTTCAATAAACCTTGATGAATATTACCTTAATTAATCTTACCAAATATAAGTCTAATTTGAATAAAACACAATGTTTTCGAAACCCTAATAGACTGGGTCGAAAATAACAGACTAAATTTTGAAAATAGCTCTTCAAAAGCCAACATGGGCGGGCTATGGACCAAAATCAAATAATGTTACAAGAGTTTACAAATATCACACTACCTCGTTAAAAACCCAGTGGGAAAAAGAGTATAGTGTTCTTCATGGAGTCTTTAGTTAATCGAAAAGCTTGAATAATTAATCCAAGCCCTAGCGAATTTATTCTTGAGATCTTCATCATGAAGTTGATCTATCAAAGAATTCAATGCCGCATCTCTAAGCTTCATTTTTTACCTTGTCATCAGTCCAGCCATGTCACTTATAGGATCCCAAACATAATCCTTGAATGTTTGATCAAGTCGTGGAATGTCTTCATTTATGGTTGTAGTTATCTTGGCATCTCCATCAAATTCGAACTAATTTTCTTTCTAGGTTTTAGGAATTTGATTTTATGTTCTTTCCAATCAACGGGTCATATGTTGTTGTGTATAACCTTTGTTTGTTTCGATTTTTTTATTGTTGATAATGTGTCTGTAACTATTAAATGCAATGTCACAGACTCGACGATGCTCTCTCGTTTGGAGCGATCCTATAGTGACATCGCTCATTCCTTTTTTTTGCATTCCTTCCTTTTGTACGACATCACACTATTCTCGCATAACCAATCGGTTTTTCCGATAGGTTGGCGACGTCGCACAAACATGTCGGCCAAGTCAATTTCTGGTATGACAGTAACGTGTGACGCCTTGCCGGCAGGATAGATTAGCTGAGCCAATTTGTAATCCAATTTCAAGAAAAATGGCCAACAATGCTGCTTTGAGCAGACATGTCCCAATTAAGGTGAGTGATTTCTTGTTCGGATATAAAATCCTTTTATTTTCTTATTTAATTTCTAATTAGTTTATTAAACATTTCGTTCACAAATGAAGATTCCTAACGATTTGGATAGGGATATTCATCCTCGGACCGCTAATAGGGAGGTTGTTTCAGACTTTGTCAAAACTCTTACCAAGATGAACTTGGGGATGTTCCAATTTATGTAAGTCCTCCTTGTTACACATTTATTTCATTTTCAAAGAACTTTTTCTATTTGTTACTTTCATATTTACTAAATTTGATTTTTTGTTTATAAATCAGTACGTCCCAGCCCACATTTCGGAACTCCAACCGCCATACAAGTTACTGACTTCGTTGTAGTGAAATGGAAGATAGTATAATATGCACCACTCAGGCAACCGGAAGTTCATGACACTCACTCTAAAGGGGTCTAATAGTTCTCTTGAAGGAGAGTAACTCGAGATTAGGGACACGCTATATGTCGAGGTGGTAAATGGTGCTAGGCTCATTGTTTTTCATGTCACCGTTCTTCCCCATCGATTTTAGTTTTTCTGAACTATTTTCAACAATTGTTTATAACTAATTTATTCGAATTTGAAATAATATTTCAAATAATATAACATTCAATCAATAATATTTTGATTAAATTTTATTTCATTGTTTTTTATACACCGTATGCAAGGTACGTAACATGAAACAATAAGAATTAGACACTAGCTATCATAAAATTAGAATCAGAATCCTGGAGGGCTCTATAATTATCTTCCAGGATTCCATCTTATTGGTTCATGATTGACCTTCTTCTGTGGTGTTTTCCCTTAACCTCTGTTGCCTACTTTACACACGCCATCTATGGAAAATGTGAACTCAAAAAAATTAGTTAAACAAGGAAGAACCCAGCTCATGCATAGGTAAGTCCCAACCTCGCATCCATGTTGCATATATATTGGCTAAACCCATGTGTTTAGTGTGAAATCGTAGATTCATATGTATAAATTTGGAACATCGCACCGAACACGTCGACTGCAGCTAAATACAGTGTGAATCGAATACTAATGGGCCTTGACCACCTAAAATCTGAACTAACATCAACATCTAAACATGAAAAAGTAAAATTCCATTAACAAGTACTAAGAATGAGTGCCACAACAGTTCCTTAAACCATAGCCCTAGCTAAGAATTTGTAAACAAGTCCCAAACCAAATTGAATAAATCTAGGGACGAAGGCTAAAAGGGTTCAGGGTGATGAAGCTTGAGGACTTGGAGTGACTCCTCCTTGATTTTTTCCTTAAACCATTCAAACCATTGGGAATGTAGGGTTTGATATGCTTAGAAATACTGACATATGATACACAGGTCAAGGAGTTCTACGCCAATTTCACCCTGCTATCTACAAACATCTACAGTACAAGAGCGAATGGGGTGGACGTGAAGATGATGACGGACTTTATCAATAAAGTGATTGGGTACACAGACGGTGCAAAGGATCACCAGAGGTGAGAATATACAACTATACTTTCAGGACAATTGGCCTCTACCAGTCGCTGAGAATGACCAATCTAGAGCGCTTTATCCCAACCAAATTGTGGAGAAGAACTTCAAAATTAAGGTGGGGAACGGGCACATCCAATCGAGGTGGATCAAGATTGATGTCCTCAATCTCTAGGAAAGGAATATGTACAGTTAAATTGTACAAATTCTGATCCCGGCTGGACATTCCTCTGAGTGCATTATCAACGAGGTCATCGTATACAACCTGTTTGTGGAGAAGAATGTAGTAAAACCTTGGTACACCATCATACAGGTGATGTACCAAGTGGCCATCACAATGAAGAGTTAGACATTTCCCTTAACAACATCACCACTACCATTCTGCAGAAGAAAAAGGTCCCGATCAAATCAAAGGTGAAGATCCAGCCGAAGTACTTCGATGTGAACTACTTCAGACGGAAGCATTGGAATTGAGAAGTGGGGGCATAGATTCATCACAATGTCTTCAAAGGAATTTTGGAGGTGCCTATGCTAACAAGTAGCGAGAAAAAACTTTTGCCTTTCATAGAAGAGGATCATTCCACCACCAATACACATGCTCAATGATCGAGTATGCAAGTTTTTAGGTTTTATGGTTATTCCAATATATTCATTATTTAAGTTTTATAATTTTTATTTCATTTAACTTATTATTCCCAACATGCCTTAAATATAGCTCCTGAGGCATCCTCATGAACAATGTGGCTGAGACCAAGGCCCTGGCGCAGTGCACAGACCACAATATGCAAAAGATTTTTGAAGAATTGGCGAAGTTGGGGTCTATGATTACCTGTGCAATCAATACACATGGGGATGAGGTTCCTGGGGATGACGAAGATGGCATAAGAATGAAAGAAGATGAAGAAGGTTCTAGCGACAATGATATCGAGTCTTCCACGAAAGAGTCTGATCGAAATAGTTCATCGGAAGACAATATCCCAACCCCATCACCACCTCATTGATTGCCAATTTTCTATGAATATTATTTTTTGTGCATGATAAAGACATTTTCTTTGAATTTTATTGGGATATTTTTCTTTTGTCTTATAACTTTAAGTTTTTGGGATGTTTCCTGGACATTGTATGCATGGTAGCAATATTGGTTTGTCCAATTTAGTTTCATTATATTTCAGACTGGTTCTTGTGAACTTGGGATGGGACCTTTTCATGGTACATTCCAAGTTTAGGCTGTATTGGTTATCCATTGTTGATTTATTAGGTACGATAAACAAGTCCAACTTTGCACATTATCCATACACATAATGTCGAGTTAACCGACATGTTACAAACTAAACTATGACACACATGATTTAATTGATTTGGTTGGATTTAGGCACTTGTTTGGAGCGATGGACATGTACAACATCACTCATCCCAATATGCAAAGTTTCTTTGATGTCGGGATAAATTCCTTTCACCCGACCATGCGCGCAAAGTCGTTTATCTAGTAATTGACTATTCCAGCTAAGGCATACCCATGTGGCCTACATTGTAACTATGTCGGTTATACTTAATACTGCACATTTGGAAATTATTTACCGCGGTTATCACTGAATAGCTGTAAAAGAACCTATTACTTACCTCGATTATTTTTTAACTGGGGTAAAAATATTATTTACTTCATATGATAAAATAACCGAGAGCAAAGAATTTTTTACCTCAGTTATTTGACCTAAGCAAAAAAAACCAAGGTAAAATGGGTGAAGCAATATGTCTAGTTTCTTGTACTATTGCAACATGACAACACACACAACTTAAAAACTAAAAACTAACACAATAAAAAAAACACCGTATATTTATTGTATCCTCACGACTTATTTTTCATAATTTCTCAAGTACTAAAAGACACCTACCATTGGGTCTCGGAGTTTCATCCACGATGTCATCGTTACCTTTAATATACACATAGAGTCATGCTTACCTTTAATCTCTTTTATCTTCGTGCATTCATGTTCAACCTTAGTAAACTATGAGAACTTTGGTTTCTCTGTGGGTTTGGGAGGTAGTCTATGAGGCTTTAACTCCTTTCCACGCTTGGCAAACCACTACATATTAGAATTTAAAGACATGGAAAAGCAATTTTCCATGGTTACTGTAACACCAAGGTCGTACAAGGTACTAGAGTCATTAACATTTTTATCAAATTTAAAGCTCTCAACATGTATTCCCTCATCAATCAAGCAAGGAATCTAAACCTTACCATTCATGCAAGACTCATCAATATCATTAAAATCATCATAAATACTTATACCATTACATGAAAGAGAAAAAAGAGATGATCAAAGATGATATTTGTAAATTTGAAAACCAATCTTATCTATGTCATCTTCTAGGGTTGGCGTTCCTCGATGAACGTCAATCTTAGTTCTTGATGTTTTCAGAAATGGTTTCCCCTATAGGATTAGGGGGTACACCTCATTTGTGCGGGATATCAATGACATTGATGTCCGAAGGGAAAACTAATTTTCCAACCTTAACAATAACATCCTTAACTAGACCCCTGGGACTAGCTTTAGAGTGTGAGCCAATTGGACAATTATCCTAGTTTCCCTAAGCTCTCCTAAATACAGAGTCTCATACAATATATAGGGAATGGCATTTAAATAGGCTCCTAGATCAATCATGGCATCCTTGACTATCTTACCTCCTAAATGGATATGAATGGAAAACATATCGGGATCATTACATTTTTAGGAAGATTTCTATGATGTAATATGGAAATTCCCCCTATTTTCACTTTCCCTACCATTTTTTTTATAGTCTTAGGCCTCTTCTTAGTACATGTAGTTTTGATAAACATGACATAAATAGGTGGTCCGCCCCTCCCGACATCACTTATAAATAACATTATCAAGGGAGATATACTAATTCAAGAGGAGGCTAAATGAGGTCAAAGATAAAATTTATATTGTTGCTCCAGTTCCTACTACTATGCTACCAAAAGTTTAGATACGGGTAAGTCCGGAGTCGTTCAAAGAAATGTTAGGAATCTAAGTGCCAACTGCACATAGCCGTGATCGGATCATTAATCCGATCACGCGTCAGAAATAATCAGTGTTTGTAAAAGGCTTTGGGGAGGGGGTTAACTAACAACTACTAGCATGCAAATCAAGAGAAAATAAACTATATAAACTAGCACTTGGGGAGTATTTTAGTAACATGATTAATTTGATTCGATCCTCGATTTCATCAAATATACAACTAAAAACTTATTCTAGTGTTTGTGAATATAGTGCGAACAATGGTCAAACATTCCCTTACCTATCACATAAGGGTGTATGTATAAAATCTTACATCAGCCTTGCCTCCATAATCCAAGGACTACTACAACAGTAGTAGACATAGCATAGATATGATTTTCCCTCGTGGCATTACGTCCCGGGCGGAACAGTACGAACGCTCTACCCCTAGGAGAGACAAAGGAAATAGAGATATTATCAATGGCTCTAAGGTTGTGAACATTCCAACCCTAGTTTGCTACTCTAGCTATCTCTACATGTAACCCCTCAATCCAACTAGTCATCTTTCTATTGCATGGCCAATCGTAACGTTGACTCAGCAACCCACATGCCCACACCCACATGGTTCCAAAATATCGTTATCCCTAGCACATCTGGGTTTCCATTCCTGAAAGGTATCAATAATTGCACCAATATGAAAGTATACTGTGGTGTGTGCCAATCTTAGTAAAACAATCACGCAATAAACAAGAATATGAAGTGCAAGGCAACATAACAATCACAAACACATAGAAATAGAAATGAGTATATCTAACAAAACTCCAAAAAAACATTAATACATGAATACAAACACAATACTTAAATATATAAACTACTCGCTAATCATTGAACCCAAGTATTTAATTGGATTCTACACTTTTGCGCAAAAGAAATATAAAGAGAATATGAGAACAGAACCTAGAAAGAAAAAGAGAACTTTCTCTCTCTAGCCTACTCTTGAAGTGTAAAAAATATCATAAACTTAAACCATATTGGACATAGGTTGATATATATAGTAATAGGGAATTGGAAATTCATTGAAAGCCCAAAATGGCCTAGAAACCCTTGCTCTCGCAATTTTCACGACCAATGGAAAATGATACGATCTGTGCAAGGTCATGTCGATGCGAGGTGAGAGCTAAGCAAGGCCCATGGAGCCTCGTGCTGGCATGGGGTGCATGGACTGGCACGAGCCATTCATGGACTAGACAGCATTGCCGCATGGATCAGCACAGGACATTGTTTTGTGTCTAGTCCGGAACTTCTTATTTACACACCCCGTATTGTTTGGCGCAGACAGTCGGAAGGAAGGATATTTTTTCAGTAAAATAGAGTGGGATGTGCTATATTTTACATCCCCTGGGTGTTCTTTACTGTTGGAACTTGGAACAGCACAGACAACGTAAAATGGAACGGTGTGTGCCTATACTTAGCCATTTGGAAGTGATTCTGGGGCACCGATGTCAAGGTCTTGATGGATAAGCACGACTTACGTAAGTTCTATTGCATGGCTTGTGTAAATTTAGATGGGCATTATTAGCCCCTTTGTTCGGGTAGTGTAATGCAAAAGTGGGCTTGTGCTGCCCGGCCGGCTATTTCGCCCGGTTGGCACCGTCTTCCGTTCTTGACCTTCTTGAACTTCATATCCACCTTTTAGGGCTCAATTCTATCTACTACCATGATTTGGAGTCCATGGCCTTCAACCTACTACCATCCATACAAATTGCCTTTAATATATTCTACCATTCTTGCGAATGGCTTTCAAATATCTTTTGCCACCCTCGCAGATGGTATTTTACAAAATGATGAAAAAGTACATACGAGCAACCTAATTGTAAGATCAAAAAGAATGATCTAGATTTTCGGGAATAAAAAGTGTCCATTAGCATCAATTACGTTCACAAAACTCAGGATTTAGACAAGAAAACTAATAATGGTCGTCTAAACCCTTTGTCGTGTACCCTAACTAAAAATTGCAATCAATTAAAAATATATGATAATAAATATGCCGAATGCATTGACTAATGCCTGTATAAAGGTGTACATCAATCCCCTCATATTTAAACCTTTACTCATCCTCGAGTAAACAAAAAAGAGAAAACATCTATGAGGAATGTAGCATACAGGAAAATGTTAACCAATACATTCAACTTATTCCTAAACTACCGTAGTTTCCCAAAAGATGGTAAGAAACTCACAACTCTCACTCTCGCCGAAGATGCTAAAGTAACATATCCACCAAAAATACATAAAATAAAATGGGAAAAAAGGCAACGTAGAATGATAAGTGCTTATACTAGCTTACTCCGCCAAAGAAGCCATCGAAGACAATCTAAGAGATGTTGATGAAGGAACCGCTAATGATGGCCAAAATTTATTCAATTTTTTTGTTTCCAATTTCTCTCATTTCACCGAGGAGCCCTTTCGGGTTTTCATCCTAGCATTAACACATGTTGAGCTCACTTCTCACCTTTTTCAATAGGGCCTCTCGTTTTTACCTTGGTTTATAACCTAGTCGGACCTAGCCTCACATTTTTACCTAGGTCTTTCAACCTATCCGGGCTTTCATCCTATTTTTCTTTAAGTTTCCATTTCGGGTTTCCAACTTTTCCGGGTATATATCTTTAAGAAAAAAAATCAAGATTTTCAATTTTTTATAGCAAAGAAAATTCCCCAAAGGTGGGCTTCATACTACATGAAGATCATGAAAAACAAAAAATTACACCACCAAAGATTAATCCCAAAATATTCCAACAAAAACAAACTACAAAAAGGTTCCCTCACACCAAAACAAAACAAACAACCAAATGTTCAAAAATTTAAATGAGGGAAATAACCAAAAACAAACTAAATAGTAGTCATATAAACCAGTCAAAACAATCATCATAGGTTAAAAGATAAATAGAGAAGAGGCTACTCTAAAGGTGTTCCAACCCCTCCCCCACACATAGTTCATGCATTGTCCCTGTTGCATGAAACCACAGTTAGAAGAAAAGTTGGATACACCAAATAATTCTCAGTGTCATTCGCAACATCAAGCTCCTTACCCCTGCCCGTGCAGATCCTTGTGGTAGTAGTCATCTCCAATGTCTAATGTCCCGAGATGATATATGCTCTATGGTGGTGAAGGGTGTCCTTCATGTCCGATGATCTCCCCCATGCCCTCTTGCAGCGTCTTCATATTTTCCTTGAGGTGTTGAAGGTTGTCGTCGACTCTATGGAACCTTTAGGCAGTGTCCCACTCATTATAGTCCATCTGAGCACCGAGCCAATATATATCTTGTCCAATTTTTAAGATAGCATCGCCGACTAACTGTATCCAGTATGACTCCTATCGCTATGGCTGAGTTAAGATATGATAGGAAGATGCAAACTAGAACTATTGAGAGTTGTACTCCTAGAACAAAATGAAATGAGAATGTTTCCATAAATGCATCCAGTGGTCAGAGGGAATGGATAATTTGTGTTGTTGTGTCTTAGAAGTGGAGAGTTCCCTACGGTTACTATGCCTGCTAGACTCTGCAAAACATTTGTAGTGGTAGGAGACTTTGTGCCTGTGATAATCACCACCACCACGCCCTGTAGAATGGTAGGACTCCTCCTGAATGTGAATAGGATCCCAGTATAGTGGTAGTCCTCCAAATACCTGCTCAACTGGGGGATGTGGCACTTGTGGCTACTCAAATATTTGTGGCTTCACCGGCTGAGCAAACTGATGGTCAGTTGGGAAGGGTTGTGCTGACTACTCCAGAATTTCCTCATCCTCCTCTTACTGTTACTCATCATCTTTATAAGAAACACCCAATACTACTCGAGAGTCCCTATAAGGCTGTATAATAAGGTCTTGTAGACGAAAGTTCTTGGCCAGTGCGGTCATGCCCTCCTAGGGAAGCCTCATGAATAGCAAGCCCTTGTACAGCCAATGGACGATGTTATCCTCAATATCAATCATAATTTCCTCTTCCATAACAAGGATAGTAATAGTGTAGGCAACCTTGGGGTTCTCTTGCATATCACTGCTCACTAGAAAGTGAAAATGCACCATCAAGAGTGATATCATGCTCCCGATAGCTATTTTCACCATCAAGTATCTAGGGAGGTCGATGCAGTGCATGATGTACTCATCCACTTAATCAAGACAACCTCTCCCAGTCCAAATAGAACAAAATATCCTACAGTCTCTATTAGTGCAGATCGTTACCTCCCCATGGAAACCAACGACCAAACTCTGAAGCCTCACACATATCTCAGCGCCGGAGGTATAATTTTGAAGTTAATGCTCTCTCTCCCCCCACATCTACCGGATGATGGAGGGTTATAATGTACGGACATAAAAATCACTGGTTTGCTAGTTATACCCCCCTAACCTGCCCATAGTACACCCGGCTAAAAACCTAAGCTATCTGCTGGTGAGATAGAGCGGGCCACACCCCTCAAGTGGAATCCCACTATCCTCTCTCCCAGTCCATTGGTGTCCCTTGGGATGGTAGACAATAATTCTAGGTTCTACCGATCGTAGGTGGGGGTTATCACCTTAGTGAAATTCTTGAGCCCTATCTTCTACAAGAGCACCTAGACTTGTTTATAGAGATTGAGTTGCTTGAGGGTCCACACATCTACAAATTTTGTCTCATGGAAGGTGCATCCATTAGACATTTTTTACCTCTCTTGGTGCTCCTGAAAGAAGGCACACTAGCTTCCCCTCTCTGTCTACGAGGCATGATGATTTATGTAATAACTGGTAGCACTAACAATAATCAAGAATATAAAAAAAACTTCCCAAGTACCTCACTCAAAATATTCTCCCACAATAATCCAATTAGCCCACTACTAACCTCACACTCAAGCATGTAAATATCCAAGAAATTCAAGAAACTCCAATTCTTCAAAATATTTTTTTTTGCCAAATACATTAAAATGATGATTGGAATGAAATACCTGCTTGAGAATTATGCAGGCCTCCTCCTACATCCGATTGAAGCAAACTCCAATATCAGGAATGGACCAAAAATTGATTTTTGGGAGAAAACCCAAAATCTTGCCGAACCAAATTCTCATTTTTATGGGTTAAATTGTGATTTTTCTGGGGAATGTTATCAATGGGTTTTTCTAGGCTCATGAAGAATAAAAATATTTGGTATAAATTGGAGGTAAATCAGATGAGAATTGAGAAAGTTATGAAAAAAATGGGTTGGAGGAAGAACAAAGGTGAAAGCACGGTTGAGAGGTAGAGGAGAAGTGAGGAAGAAGGATGGGAAAAGGGGAGTTTTATAGGTATTTAGGAGAGTTTTAATTGGGTTATTTGGTTAGGCTCCACATATCACTGGGCCAGATTTGTACTGACACATGGCAGTCTGCACCAGTGTGGGTAGAGCTCGTGTCGAATTGTGCCAGCTCGTGTAAACCTGATGCTAGAGTTTCGAGGCCCCGTGTTGGCATGTGATG
>JAULKK010322873.1:0-11291 GCA_032355705.1 Rubia peregrina | reverse complement strand
AAAATAAGCCTTCATATTTTTCATTTCTCTCAATTTCTCTCTTTTTGCCTAGGAGTCCTCTCGGGTTTTCATCCTAGATTCCCATTATTTTTACCTCACACCTCACCTTTTTCCACTCAATTTAGGCCTCATTTTCGCATATATTGACCTTTCGGGTTTCCAATCTATCAGGGCCCCCCATTTTTTCCTAAATTACCCGCGAGCAGGTTTTCAACTTAGCTGGGTTATTATTATTTTTCTTTCTTATCATTTTTTATATTAAAATACTTCCTAGGAAGTTATTAATTACAATGAAAAAGCAAGCAATATCATACTAAACACATGCTAGTAATTAGTACAAAACTAATTCCCCCACTCCACACTTAAAATAAAGCATTTTCCCCAATACATATAATTGATCAAAGCATAAAAGTAGGATAAAGGAAAGAGGAAAGTACTCATAACTAGGACCACAAGAGTCCCGCTCCTCCGTGGTGGCAAGTGTACCCCACACCACAACAATCACCAAAATAGCCCACAATTACCAAAAATAGCACAACAGGTGAATTTGGTTAAGAGGGAAAGGTTTCCGGAAAAATGGTGGAGGAGGGAAGGAAGGGGTCGACAATTTCGGGGGAGAAAAGAACGGAGAATGACAGGTTGAGGAGTGTTGACGAGCTGGGATAACTTTGCTGAACAACCATCGCAACGGACCATGATATGGGGCACGGTCTGTGGCACTCAATTGGAAAAAAATTAAACACCATTTATCAACACGGACCATGCCAATTTGTCACGGTCCGTGACACTAGAGCTGGTCCATTCCAAAAAAACTCCAAAAATTTCACCTTTTTGCTTCCATTTTTTTTCACTTCACCAAATTCATATAAAATAAAATAAAAATGTAAACTAAGCATAATATTGCTCCAAAATAAAAATGATAAAAATAAACCAATTGTTAAAATAAAGCTATAAAAGCATCAAAATTAACTTACCTCGACAGAATGTCATGAGTGGCATCCGAATGGTCAAAACCAAATTTATTTAACGTCGTCGGCACCACGTACTCTCTTTTTCAGCTTATTCAAAACATTTCTCGGGTCTTTGGAATCACAATCCGTGATTCCATTCATTCTTGTCTTCGCGTGTATTGGTCTTCAACATTGTCTCACCTTAAACCTCATCTCCGGAGCCAAATGGACTTGTGCGCCTCATCCCTTATTGGGTGGTTTTGGGAACCTTTTGGAGTGAAGAGGGTTTACATGATGTTTCTTCAACCCCTTATTCACTCGCTGAAAGCTATTACTAGAGAAAATACTAGAAACTTGCTTAGATGCCTTACTCATTAACTTATCAACTTCAATCAAGTTAATCATGTGGCAATGTGCAAACTCATTGCGGGGCTCGTGCATACTTTAATTATAGTGACGCCATGGTAAGACCTTTTATCCTATTGATGCTCTTCATCCTTGTAAATCTCATAACCTAATTTTTCTCTGTCAAACTCTAATGTCAATGTGCCGCTATGCATGTCGATCTTAGTTCTCGCATTTTTCAAAAAGGTCTCCCTAACAAGATAGGGGTGTTGGAATAGTGTCTTTCAGTCAATGTGCTTTTTCCATATATAGTTTGAGGATTATTACGAAGATAATTAATTCATTTATTTTGACTGATCAGAATGTTTAGCTGGAAAACACTTTCAATCAGCTAGAATCAATTATATTGAGCTTGCACCTTATTGTGATTGAACCTATAAGGTCACACACAAGACATGAAATTTGACAAAAGAAATGACTATTGGGCTAGGAGCCCATATGGTAATTTTATGAGAAATGAGTTTAGAACTCATTAAGTCTGATTTGGCTAGACTCATATTGACTTGTATTAGGGTTTCTTGGATTAATGAAAATTTTGTATAAATAGATATTTTACAGGAAGTTCATAATGACATTATTAGAACCATGACCTTCTAGAACTATAGAAACTAGAAAAAATGAACCATTCTCAGAAAATAAACCTCACCGTAAAGAGAAGGAGAAAGACTGGGTCTTGCTTGCTGATCAAAGTTCTAAGCTGGCGTCGATGTAGGTGATCTGATCGTGTTGTGTGGATACATATAGAGGAATCACATATGAGATTTTCATCTTTGTAGTTGATTGAATCTGACGATAAAGCACGCTTCAAAGGTAATCTAAACTCTTAGATGTATTTGAATTAATTGCATGCATAAGATCTGTGATTAGATAATTTATTTTTAATAAATTAGATTAAATCAATTCCCAACAGTGGTATCAGACCCTCTTGCATGTTTTGATTTTATCTAGATAATATGTATATTATATTTACATACTATAATATTCAGATTTAGGTTCATGTTTTAATCAAATTATAGATGATTTAATTTTATTTAAACCACTCTTTTTTCCCAAAAAAATACTATTCACCAATGTTAATATTCATGCTAGAATTACTGTTCATCGGCTAAGGAATAGTGCCGTCGGAGAGGCGGCAGGCTAGCGATGGGCCGTTGGCAGCCCGAGCTAATGGTGAGGAACCCTTAGGGTTCTTATAAGGCTTGGCTTATTAATTATATTGTTAGTTAGGCCAGTGAATTGAAGTCATGGTCCAGCAGGGCTGCTTCGCCCATTAGAGGCAATTGCCTCTTAGTCTGGTCTGGATTGATCGGACCAGTTGGTTCCGGTTGGACTGAACTGGACCGATCTAGGTTGGACAATAAAAAATATTAAAATTGAACTTTTTTTAATATATATTGGGCTGGGCTGGGCTCAGTGGGCCATTTCATATTAATTTAATTTTTTGGTGAGAGTAATTTTAATTTTAGAACTTAAAATTAAATATGAACAAAGTTTAACTAATTTTAATTTTCAAAATTAAAATTAAATATAACTATTTTTAAATATAAATTAAGGAATTGGATGTGTTTGATTATTAAATTTAAAATAATAAAATATTAGATGAAAACAAATAAAGTTAATGATTTTAAAATTTAGTTAAATTTATTATTTTTATTATATGAATTTCCTAATATACTTAGTTTGTTTAGTAATTTAGAATTATTAAATAATGCAAAGGAAAATAATTAAGGTTAATAATTTTAGAAATTAGTTACTAACTTAATTATTTTGGTATAGTTAATTTCATAATTCACTATGTGATTTTATTCCAATTTTTTTATTATATGTTATTGGGTATTTCATTTTAGAAATGAATGGATGCATATGTGAATTGGATTAAGTGCAGGGTTATCACTGACTAGTATGGCCCAACTAAATATTTGAACACGGTTTGTGTAACATTTATCAATAATTGTAATTAAATATGGTCTGTGTACCATTTATTACTATGTTGTAAATTTATTTTCAATTTTATTATTTAAGTTGAAATAAATTGTAAGTTTGATGAGAAGATCGAATGATGGGATCCAACAGACAAGATGCAGTTTTGTCAAGATTAGGGGGTCATACTAGGATAACTTTAGACGCATTTATTTATCTCATTTATATATTGCTTTGTATTATAAATGCATGTGATTGGTTTATGTGTGTGGAATGATTATGAATTAGTTCACTAATAATTAAACCAACATAACGAACCACAGTCCCAAAAGCAATAATGAACAAAAATTTATCTTTTTGAAACAAGAACACTCATTATGCCCTCCATCACTAGTGACAAATCTCTCCAAAGTGATAGTGGCACTCTAATCTTGGGACAAATGCAGGTAGACCAAGTGAAAGGGGTCTACATGTTGGTTTTGGTTTGCTCATCAATATCAGTGAGGGATTCTCAGATGTTGAGGCAAAAGGAGATAGGTAATACATTTGATGCACCCTATCGACCAAGAGTAGTAGTAGATACTATTAGCAATGGGATTGCTTACCGAAAATCAAAGGAATTGAGACAAGCCAAATCATGCTTAAGACCTTGTGATTTTGAGGGCTTGGAATCATTTTATTGATTGGATCAACTTGGTGGAATAAAATGTTGAATAATGTCTAATAGTGCTTGTATGATTTTCTTCAAGTTATTTTGTTTAAACGGTTCCTAGTCGCACTTAAAAGATGAGTACTTTACCATTAAGTTAGCAACCCAAAGAACAAGAGAAATATAAAATAAATAAATGAATAGATACAATCAGAAAGTAAATAAACTTAACAAAGAAATCAGATTATGTAATTAAACCGTTGAACTAACAAATCAAAAAAACATTTACTTTCTGATCACTGATATTTGAATTCCCGATGTCAAGTGTCTTATGTTGAACAGTATGAGTACAGAATTGCAAGGCATGTTTTGAACTCAAATACTTACAACATCAACCAGCAGCTCTGAGATGATTCAGGAGCAGGCTAGGGTTGAGAGGTTTGAGGCCTTTAATACCACTCTTGATTGTAACATCGAGAATGCAAAACTAAATGGATCTCATGTTCGGAAAATGATTGGATCATTTGATAACATGAAGATACTTGGTTTTGCCTATGACTAAGAGTTGGCCCCTGATATATATCTCTATTCACTCTATAATGATTTGGAAACAATTAAATGGAAATGAAAAGACTTTGACTAAGCTGCATGAGATGCTTAAAATAAGCTGAGTCAAGTGTCAAGATTGAGACCAAGAACTAGGTTGAATGAAGAAGTTGGATAGGGCCAGGGTAACCATATTGCCCATATGCCTAAGACACAACATACTACTAGGAAGTAAACAGTTGAAAAGTCTGATATGTCCCAATACTTCTACTGCAATGACACATACCATCAGAAAGGATATTTCCCCTAGTTCTTAGAGGATGGAGAATGGGCGAGTAGGTGACATTGCAGTTACATAAGTAATAGACAATCTCTGTCATTAATAACTATACTGATGGATATTGGATACCATATGTTTTTCTCACAATTTCAAAAAATGTGGAGAGATCAAAGTAGGGGTTAAGCTTAATGAGAGGTCAACCTATATAAGAGAAATACTACAATAAAAATGACCTATTACTTCGCCCTTTTACCTCAGTTTTTTTTGTTAGGTCAAATAACCGAATTAAAAGTTCTTTTACCTCAGTTATTATTTAAACCAAACTAAAAAGGTGAAGAATCGAAGTAAATAATCTTACCGATTATTGTGCAAAGTCTCATATGTTGTTTAAAAAGACCTGCCCATGTCACATTATAAGTCATTTTCAACGACATGTAGTGTGAGGTGTCACCGATGTCGCAGTTATGTAAATGATAGAACTAGTTGGAAAAACTCGACCTTGAAAAAAAGGGGAAGTATTATTGAAATATTTTTTTAAAAAAGGTGAGTTTTGTTATGTTACGATTGAAAATGGAGGAATAACATGGAAAACCACAATAACCAACAAGGAATTTGAAGATGCTAGAAAAAAAGTCCCCATTCCTTTTCTTCTTGATTGATGTTTTCATTTTGATTCACATCGATAAAATTCTATAGGTTTTAGTTGTTTGATAGTGATTCACTACAGTCTATGAAAGTATTTGTTCAATGGTTTTGACACGATTGTAGAAAAAGTTGTTGAATGGTACAGTTGAAATTGGTTTTCAAACTCATGCTTAGATCAAATCGCACATTTAGTCAATTAGATATTTTAAATTAGGAAGTGAAATAATTAGAGAAACAGTATTGGTAATGAAAACATCCTTACAATTAATACACAAATTCGATTGATAATTGTTTAACTTCCAACAAAACAGAAAAAATTTCAATCAACTCGCAGAAAGATGACCTTGAAGACAATCTGGCCCCCAGCTTCTATAACCTTGAAGAAAAAGGTGTCCCAAATGCGTAGGCGGTTTCCAGAAAGGAACTTGCCAAAACACTTTGGGGACATGGCCTTGATATTCCCACCCCCTCAGTACTTCATTCTCCACTCTGTCTCGTAGCACCTTAGTACAACGGGGGTCTTCTCATTCGATAGTAGTGGCACAACTTGTGATGTACTAAGTCATTCAAAAATAATAATTAGAAATGTACAAAAATATATATTTAGTTGTAAAAGAAATTAGTAAAAATGGTTTTAATTTCAATTGCCTTACCAAAGTTGGGTTCGTACCGAAATTCTGCTGCTTCAGATTGCAGTGGAAATGTGGGCAATCAACAGCCATCATATAATGTTCAAGGTAGTAGAAAACAGGCTCTGGGTTGCTCCGTTATGCGGTGAACTGTACGAAAACCAAAAAATATTAGTTGTAATAAAGTGTGGGGATGTGTTAGTGAATGTATATTCAACTTGGTGAAAGACCAGAAAAAGAGCTAATTAGACGATCGTTCACCGGTCATTAGTCTTGCATGAAAAGTGAAAATGTAATGTGCAAACGGGCCTATGGAATAGAAGGTGCGGCGTCGGCAATGTTTTGCAGGTTCATGTTGGTCCAAAGCAGTGGTGTGGTCGACAAGTCCTGGAGTTCGATAAGCTATCGGTAAACCTGAACACATGATTGACACGAGGACGAGGTTGCACATGTAAAAATTATACGACATTGATAACATGTCGGTCATACTGAGGGTGAGATCGACATAGATGGGACGTCTCATACTAAAGAATAATCTACTAGAAATATGAATTTGCGACATCGCACCATGATCGCATAGATCGAATGGTGATAGAGAGCGTACCAATGTCGCAAATAGCAGAGGAAACTACGCGAAAAAACATGTAAACCCAGAATAGTTGAAGCTTTATCAACATAAAATTCAACAAAAATAGTTTGGAAACACACCAAAACATTAAACCTACGGTTACAGTCAAGGGAAGTTCACACTCTCATAAATCTGAGAAATAATTTGATAACCAAAAAAATAGAACACATTCATAGACAACAAATCCATCAATGTCAAGTTTCAATTCTGAAAATTAGTTGTTAGGAGATAAGAAAACTCATACCTTTTTCCAGGAGAGAAGAGAAGGGATGGGGGAGAATGTTGACATTGGCGGGAAACTTGTGAAAGAGCAGCTTGAATTAATTGTTAGGGTCCATATGTTTATATCCTTTCTGGAATGACGTTGTTTTGAACCATTATGAAATCTGCCTCGCATTGTGCGACATCGCACCAATGTTTGATTAGGCTACATGGTGTCGACCTGTAACCGACGTCGCAGCCTTACATGGGCCTAACAATTTCATCCCATCAAATAGCTGGTCAACATGCCAAATTTATTTAAAATTTGTGTTCGCAACAATAATTTGCTAGATTCAAAATGATTGAAACAAATTATTCATTACACATAAGTCTTTTTCAGTTTCGTTAATGATTACTATTAAAACTTTGTCCATGTGTTGGGTTAAATATTAAGGACTGAATAAGATTAAAGTAACATTGAACAAATAGATTATAAATTCAAGATTAAATATTAAATTAAGATATAATAAATATTGTTCCAAATACGAATGAACTTGTTTGAAATAAATGTTATGTCAAGTCTAGGTTTAACAACTAATTATACATTGTTGGGAAGAACTACAACAATAAAAACAATAGGCCCAATACAATTGACCACGATAAAAATAGAAACTACTTAAAATCCTTCGATATTATGATCTTCATCATCCGGTTCCCCAAGTAATGCATGTGGTACTCCCTTCCGTTGCACCTGAGAACAACAAGCAACTTGTACGGCGGAAGGAGCTCCATAGTCAGGCTAGACACATACTGAATTTTAAAAAGAAAACTACGTTCAGTAAATATGGAAGTAATTTATAGAATTTTTTATTGAAAATAAAAATGATGTGTAATGCGGATTACTTATCAGAATGGGAATTGCCCTGAAGTTCATCTGGGTAAGTGTCTGGACAAATTGCGGAGTGATGGTGTCGAATGTTGTTTGCAAAAGGTCATCATCTAAATCGCTACATATGTGTATTGGTCAACAAAATTATTATAAATTATATTAGAATAAAATTAATACACAAAAAGACAATTTAAATATAAATATAAAAATGCTCACCCCAATCGGGAAGCGGCTCAAACCATCATTGTTAGCCAAGATTCCTGAAATTCATATTGTAAAGATTCGGTAGAAATCAATTCAATTAATCTATTAAACAATTGATCAATCAATTTAACATGTTAGAGCGACATCGCTAAGGAGTCGGTATAACCGATTGGATGACCGATTATTGTGTGTTGTTTCATACTAGGTAAATTGCAAAAAATATGAATGCATGACATCGCATTCATGGAAACTGGACACACTAACAACAACATAAAACTGAGAAAAACAAGATCCCAAACCAAAGATACTAGGCCACATTAACAGTGAAAGTCATAAAACACATGTTTTAACACCCTAGTACCTAATCATAGAACCCTAATCCATAGAACTTCAAAACATGAAGCAAATAACACATTCACACACCATAAACAAAAGAATTTCAATGATAAATATAGAATAAAAGTAATTTAACCACATGTTGAAACCATACCTTTGAGAAAATGGGCAGGGGAACTGCTGAAATTCGAGGAAAAGTTGAATGTTTGAAGTGATGTATATGGTGAGACCCATATATATAGTCATTACAAAGTGTTGTGAATTTGTCTCGACCGTTGCAAAGTTGAAAGTTACTCGACCTTATCAATAGTAAACTGACATTGTTCGCGAAGTCGGGTACTCTAACCGTGGGCCTCACCATTTTGGCTCACTAACATAGTAGTGGGCTAGTGTCTGACCAACTTCATGTGTGACGTTGCATGTCAATCATGTGAAGTGAAATTGGACCGGCATGTTACCGACGTCGTCAATACAGAAAATGAACCTAACCATTTCTGCCCATTAGCCTAGAAGCTGGGCTAGCATTTGAGCTAAACGAACATAATTGACCTTAATAACGGTTAACGGTACATAGATACTACTATTTGAAATTTATATATATCCATGAACTTTAATAAAGTCCAGTTTGATCGGAATCTATTTCAACACAGTCAGTTAACTATTCTATTTGTACAATTAGGTCCCTCCAAGATGTTGGGGGGAATATGCAAAATTGGAGATACCCAATAATCTAAATCACATTGTCACAAATATGTTCTTCCAACTTAGGCATCAACGAACAGGGGTATTCTTCCCCCATTTTTATTAGTATTCTATTAATACTCTTACTATAGGCGTTATTAATTAGAAAGATAAATTCCACCACATAGAATCAGACGAAATTACACATTCTTAATTTTTATGATTTAAAAACATAAGGAAAATTAGGCCATCACTTTTTTTATAGTGCTAACACCTGGCCTAGAGTTAATTGTTTATGATTACTTACAAGTATCCAAGGGCTCAGAAAGTCTTATGGAAGTCTTTGTGGGATCATGAATGTTTCTTTATCACTTTCGGGAAAATATTGGTTAAGTGGGGATGGCAAAGGTCCTGTGACTGACGATTGGAATCAATTTTTGCGACTGACAGTTTACTTTTCAATATTTGCCCTTACGTCCCTCCAACAAAGTGGGGGAAGTCGAAATGAAAAATTGAGATACCCTTATCAAATTCACCAAGTCTTGAGCACGATCTTCCGATTTGGTCATGCACTAATCAGTGGAACATGACCAAAATCTTCTCCGACAGTGTATGACGAAACTTTGCAAAAATTACACTATCACCCAAACTTCATCGCATTTTCGCTACGGTTCAAACTATCCACCCGAATATTAGGACAAATGTTTAATATATAGATTATGCGTACTATCAAAGACATGCGCGAACCGAGGTAATCGCCTGTCATTTCTATTAGCATTCCATTAATACCTTTCTTATCAGCGTTATGAGCACGATAATTTCCACCACATAGAATCAAATGAAATTTTATATTCTATGTTTTTATGAAATAAATTAGTAGTAAAATTCTGTACATCAAAATTTAAAAAGCGATGGTACATGGTCTAGAGTAAATTGTAGATGATTACTCATAATTATACAAAGTCATTCGGGAAGAACTTCTCAAAGTCTATGTGGGAATAAGACCAATTTCTTTATTACCCTCGGTTAGCATAAGTTGTGGGGGACAAAGTTTCTTTTCAAAACCATCATACTCGAGTTTTGGATAACTGGTGAATTTTTTCATTTTTGCACTTAAGTCCCTCCAAGAAAGTGGGAGAAGTCAAAATTCAAAATTGGAGATAACATTTTGTTATTCACATTTACAGGAGAATATTTTTCTTATTTGGCATTAACAGGTGGTCAGAAGGGGACATGATCTAAACAGGGAGTAATTTACGACACTTTTCAAAAATTAAACTTTAGCCCACTGAAACGACGTCGCAAAAGCATCGCATATAATGATCCACAAATCGACACTAGGCCGGCGTCAGTTGATATGAAATTTCCAGCGAGAAATGAAATTTCAAGCCAGATTTTTGAACAAAAATCCCCCCAAGCCCATTTCATTTCAATCATATTCAGCAAAAACACTCATTTCCCATCTCCAACACACTTTCTCCTAACCAAACACTTCCTTTCCATTCATAACATTACAACTACTCAAGAGCCCAATCTAATCTCTTCTCTCAAACATCAACAACTATCCTAGGATGGAGCATCTTCGGGTTCAAATAATTGAGGTAGTCATCCCTTCATTCCATGTTCATTTAGCAATTTTATTAACTTTCCTTCTATATATATTTTTTCCTCATTGTCTAATAATTGAATATTTTCATAAAGTATGATTACTATGTGACATGTTATATAGTATATTTTTTTGTGTTTCCAAGATAATGCTATGTTTGTAAGTAGTGAGAAACAATAATTATGTTAGGCTGATTGTGGACAATAATCTAATCTTTGTATGCATACGGGTGAATGTGCGTCGTCGGTCAGTACATCATTCCATATGATCTGTTATCGAATAATGACCGACATCGCATTTGCAAGGAACTTACAGGAACATCTATGAATGTCCGGCATCACTTTTCAATTAGACTCTATGACTTCGATCTACCGTTCTTGCGACTTTTCATTTAAGGAAATCAGGCACCTTTTCCAAGTTTGTATCAATGTCATATACACTTGACTTTATTATTTGCTCGTCATTAGGGTACAACCCAAATCTAACATAAATTTTGTTTCATGTGTTTTTTCTGTAATAGGACAAAGAGAGTTATCAAAGGACTTTCAGCACGGACTAGTCATTTCCCTAATCCCCCTCATAGTGTTAATGTCGTACAACGTAATTAAGGAAGGTTAAATACAATTAATCTTCAATTTCACATCAACCAAATGTACTGTAATATGTTCTGACATATCATAGTTGAACATTTTGGTTTTACCATTTTATCTTAACTATTAGAC